>RCUC01167658.1:0-44211 GCA_003697995.1 Taxidea taxus jeffersonii | reverse complement strand
TGGGGCCGAGAACTTGCCCCAAAGTCAGAGCACAGAGTTGGGTCCACAGGTTGATGCTCTAAGTTTTTCAGGACCAGAGGACCAGGGAACCACAGAGACCAATGTCCAAGATAGCTGCATACAAGAAAATAAGGGCACAAGCAGTGTTGGTGAGACTTGATGAGCGAGGCTGTTTTCTGACCTAGTTCAGGCTTTCTTTTTAGTTTCCTGTGTGGCAGGAATCAATCCCAGCACAGCTGGGCTCAGGCTCCCAGACGGAAGCTTGCAATTAGAAGCACCTGGCTAAGACAGTGCACACAGAGCAGGGACACAGCTGTAGCTTTTTGTAAGTGAATCCTCTCATGGGTAGGGGAGGGGCAGCATATTAAAAAAAAATAAATGAAGTCTATCGCCAAGATGGGTATCATGGATCTCTCTTCCATTATTAAACATTTTGTCTCTGAGCTGACTCTGCACTGCATGCGCATGCAGAGATGGTGGTATGGATCTCAGCTGTGCACAAACTCATTTGCTCAACAATTACAAAGGCATGACTTCTAGAATAATCTCTCTGTAAAATACAAAGCTTGCAAAAGAACCAGCCTCGGGTGAACCTGTTAACTACCAAGCTCAAGTGCAGAGGTTAAAGTACTTACATAGCATAGTTTTAAACATCTCCATAGCTATTTGCTTCAATTATCTAGTCCAAATGTAATATATGTGTGTGTGCATTTATATCTACGCATATGCACATGTATATGTAAGTATATACATACACATATAAACATGTCATATGTTTACATGCATCTACATATTCCAGTCGTGCATTTATAGTTCTAAAAAATAGGGACACTTCCTCTTCTTGAAAGATACTTTTAAGGATATACAAGATGCTTAAAGGCCCTGAAATGGCCTTTTCTTCCCCTGACCTGCCACCAGTTTGTTCCGCAACCTCACAGCAGCAACCCCATTACTCTAACGGTAGTTACATATGGTGTTGAAAGAGTTTTTATTTTTAAATCACAGAAACCCAAATATATAGATATCAAAGAAACTTTTCAAAGACAACCTCTAGAATGGATAAAACCTCTAGAGATAGCTGTCCCAGATTAATGAAACCATGTTTTCCCCTCAAGGGAAAATAGGAACATCCTACAGGAAATAGCAAAAGGTAGCATAACAGTATGTCCAGAAGATGAATTTCCTTCACACGAGTTTTCTGTCCATTTACAGCTGTAGCATTCTGGTTCCACTTTTGCACAATAAAACTTTTGTATTTCTAGTCACTTGACTCTGAATACTGTAATATCAGTTGAAATTTCTAGCAACACTCATTTTGGAAGAGGAACTAAAAGGAACCATCTAATCCAAACATATAAGTAAGGTGAAATTATTGACAACATAGGCTACCATGCATCCTCAAGACTATTCCAAAGCTGTACACCTACCTATGACATTCACTCTTTGCAAAGTTAGGAGGTGGTAGTTTATAGCTGAGAAAATAGATAAGAAGCTAGTAGTATATTTTCAAAAGGGTAAGTACTTGTCAAAAATAAAAAGAAATATCATTTAATCTGCTTTTCCTGATATGTCAGGGTGTTGACTACTGACACCCTATGTATAACCATTAGTCAAATTTTATTGCAAAAATGGAGGGACAAAGATGGGTAACAGGGAAAAGAGGGAGATAAAAAAGTAAGTAAAAGGATGATCTCAGATTCAGAGTAAGGAGAATTGAGAAAACATTTGGAAACATTTATATAATTGATTCAATGATGAAACAAAAAAATGTCTATTGATATCAAGAAGCAAAATTTCGCAGGGGGGGCACCTGAGTGGCTGAGTTGGTTAAACAACTGCCTTCGGCTCAGGTCATGATCTTAGGGTCCTGGGACTGAGTCCCGGCTTGGTGGGGAGTCTGCATCTCCCTCTGCCCCTCCCCTCCACTTGTGCTCTCATTCTCTCTCTCTCTCAAATAAATAAATAAATAAATATATTTTTTAAAGAAGCAAAATTGGTACTACTACACTTATGTACTCACTAGGAATTGACTTGATAATGGAGTTTCAGAGAAAAAATGTATTGTCTGTACAGCACAATTAAGCACAATTGTAAGAATCACATATTTGCCACAAAACTGGAAAGCAGATATTAAAATATATTTTATTGCCTGGATGCCTGGGTGGCTCAGTTGGTTAAGTGTCTGCCTTCGGCTCAGGTCATGACCCCAGGGTCCAGGGATGGAGTCCCACATCAGGTTTCCTGCTCAACAGAGAGACTGCTTTTCCCTCTCCCTCCCCTCTGCTCCTGCTCTCTCTCTCTCTCTCTCTGACAAATAAATAAAATCTTTAAAATAAAATAATATTTTATTGCTAATTTCTCTTCTAACATGGTGGCAAATTAGAAAATAAGATGTGAGGGGTACCTGGGTGGGTTGTTCAGTTGGTTAAGTCCAACTCTTAATTTCCGCTCAGGTCATGATCTTGAGCTCTGGGCCCGGCACTGGGTATAGAGCCTGCTTAAGATTCTTATTGTCCTGCTACTCCTCCCCCACCGAAAAAATCAAGATGTGAAAGATAGGTTTTAAAGTTACTTAACCCAGAAGGTGCTCCAAAATGTGGCACTGGAAGATCCTGAACTCATGTATCATATATATCATTTTGCTCTGAAAAAGATCTGGAAACTCGATGAACTCCCCTCCACAACAAAGGATAAAAGGACCGTATCAAGATGAGTAGGAGAGGAAGAGATATGGTTCCACAGAAAATCCTATTCCCCAGGACGGTATACATAATAGGGATGGAGTTCACCAGAAAGGTGCTTCTCCTGGAGGAGTGAGGGGGTAGTGTTCCACATGGGATACCCTGGCCCTTGGGAAATGCACTGAGAGGACAAGCCAGAACATCTATTTGGAAAAGTACCGAAGCTGATGTTCAGAAGTCTCAAAGTGCTAAAGGAAACTGAATTTCCTCTCTGGCAGGGCTTACATGTGGTCTTGCTCACTCAATATCCAGTGAAAAAAATAGTGCTTTGAAAAGTACCTGGATTACATGTGGGGAGATTCATTTGTTGATGTGGGGGCACTGGATGGAGGGTAGGGGAGAGTTGAGATACTCCCTAGAGACAGAGGCCTAGTGGGTGCCATTGTTATACTCCCCACATAGTCTGCTAGCACAAGTGGACAAGCTCAGATGGGGCATCCTCTCTCAGCTTGCTGGAATGGGTGAGGGCAAGTGCTCATGGGATTTGGTGAGGCTGGAGAGGGCCAGTGCTTACTGTGCTTCCGAGGCAAGTGAGCAAGAAATGTCACACCATTCTTCTGCTGGCTTGCTAAAGTCTGCCAGCACTGGTGGTTGGGATACTCCCCTACTCCCTGACTAGAGCTGGTGAGCATGAGTGGTTGTGGTATTCTGCCACTCCCAGCCTAAAGCCAGAGTGAGTGCACAGACAAGGCTCTCATACTGCATTGTAGAAGGCCATAGGTATACATTTTTCTCCTACCTTACTGAAGCCAGTGAGAGTGCCCCACCCCTTACATTCTCTAGCTGCCTAGCTAAAGCCCCTGGGTATGAACATTTTTTTTTAAAGATTTTATTTATTTATTTGACAGACAGAGATCACAAGTAGGCAGAGGCAGGCAGAGAGAGAGAGAGAGAGAGGAGGAAGCAGGCTCCCCGCAGAGCAGAGAGCCCGATGTGGGGCTTGATTCCAGGATCCTGGGATCATGACCTGAGTGGAAGGCAGAGGCTTTAACCCACTGAGCCACCCAGGCGCCCCTGGGTATGCCAGTCTACGCAAGGGTGTCCCCGAGATTGCCTGGCCCTGGTGGTCAAGTGGGCTGCTGTTCCAGATATACATGGATCTATAACAATCAGAAAGACAGTATTTGGCAGGACACCACACCCAGGACACTGCATGGATAGCAGAAGGAAACCAACTCTAGTCTTCCTGTGAAAAAGGTCTATTTACATAGCCTAAAGCTTCAGCCTGAGGGGTAGGCTTCAGTTTTCCCACACATCTAGAGGCTAAGCAGACATACCCAGGGAATGTTAATAGGGGCACACTATTCTTGTACATCCCCCTTGGCCTTGCTATAGCTTGATGAAATTTCCCAGAAAATGATTTATATACTCATCTAGATTTTGCACTTGTAACTTAGCGGGTACCTCTAGATCTCCTGGTTTAGAAGCCTGTAGGAATTACAAGTTTAGCCCCATAGGACTGCATATTTTTGCACACTTTAAAAGCTGCGGCCTTAGATTCTGTCTTCCGATCGGCCTGAAACTAGGTACTAAATGAGATTCCTCCCATTTGATCACTGACAGGTCTGGCATACTCTCAACAACAGGGACCTATAAAGAATTAATCATGGGCACCTGGGTGGCTCAGTGGGTTAAGCCTCTGCCTTCAGCTCAGGTCATGATCTCAGGGTCCTGGGATCGAGCCCCACATCAGGCTCTCTGCTCGGCAGGGAGCCTGCTTCCCCCTCTCTCTGCCTGCCTCTCTGCCTACTTGTGATCTCTCTCTCTCTGTCAAATAAATAAATAAATAAATGAAATCTTTAAAAAAAAAAAGTATTTTCAAAAAAAAAAATCAGGCAGTTTAGGTAATCACTGCTCAAGAAACAACCAAGAGCTGGGGCAAGGCTGAATAAGAAGCATCACCTACACAAAGGCACTCCTTCAAGACTGAGAGAGGTAGCTGTTATGTCTCATATGTATAAACAAACATGGAGAGTCAAGCAAAATGAGGAAATAGAGAAATAAGTTCCAAACAAAAGAATATGACAAAACCTCTGAAAAGTGTATTAATGATATGGAGAGAGTTAATACACCTAATGAAAAATTCAAATGGTTATATAGATTTTCACTAACCTCAGGGGAAGAAGGGATGAAAAGTATGAGAAATTTAATGAAAGAGACAGAAACACAGGAAAGTGCCAAAGAGAAGTTACTGACCTGGAGAACACAATAACCAAACTGAAAACACACTAGAAGAGTTCAACAGCAGATTAGATGACATGGGAGAATGGATCAGTGAGCTGGAGGATAAAGCAATGAAACTCGCCAAGACAAAGCAGCAAAAAGAAAAGGAATTAAAAAAAAAATGAAGATAACTTAAAAAAAGCACTGGGACAATATGAGATACAATAACATTTGCATTTTAAGAGTCCTAGAAGGAGGAGAGACAGAGACAGGAGCAGAAAACTTATTTGAAGAAATAATGGATGTAGATTCCCCTAACCTAATAAAGGAAAAGGACATCCAGGTCCAGGGAGCTCAGAGAGTTCCAAACAAGACAAACCTAAACACACTGACACAAAGAAATATCATAATTACTATGTCATAAGTTAAGGATAAAAAGAGAATCTTAAAAAGAAGCAAGAAAAAAAAAAAACAACAACACTTGTTACATACAAGGGAATCCCCGTGAGACTTTAAGCAGGTTTATCAGGAAAAACTTTGAAAGTTAGAAGAAAGTGGCAAACAACTACAACCAAAAATACTCTACCCAGTATGGTTATCTTTCAGATGGAAGGAGAGACAAAGTGTTTCACAGACAAACAAAAGATAAAGGAGTTCATCACTATTAAACATGCGATGCAAGAAATATGAAAGGAATTTCTTTAAGTTGAAAAGAAAGGGAACTAACTTATAGAAAGAAAACACATGAAAGTAAAAATTACACTGACAAATGTAAGTATATAGTACAGGCAGTTGGTTAATCACTTATAAAGCTACAAAACAGGTTAAAAGACCAAAGTAGTAAAATTACTAAAATGGCAATAATTTGTCACGGGATATATAAAATTAAAAGATTAAAAAAGTGACATCAAAAACATAAAAAGCAGAAAGGATGGGAATAAAAATGTAGAATTTTGAAATGTGTTCAAATTTAACCTATCAACTTAAAAACAGACTGTTATATACTTAGGATGATTTATGTGAGCCTCATGGTAACAAAAAAATATAGTAAATATGGAAAAAAAAATGAGAAAGCAATGTAAATACAACATTAAGGAAAGTTACCAAATCACAAGGTAAGAAAGAAAGAAAAGAAGGGACACAGAGAAACTATAAAAACAGCCAGAAAACAATGAACAAATGGCAATAAGTATATACTTATCAAAAATTACTTTAAATATGAATGGACTCAATTATTTGATCAAAAGACAACAAAATTGCTGAATGGATAAAAAAAAAGACCCATCTATATGCTGCCTGTAAGACACTTAAGAAGGACATACACAACTGAAAGTAAAGGGATAAAGAAATATATTCCATGTAAATGGAAATGAAAAGAAGCTGGGGTAGTCATATTCGTATCAGACAAAAAGACTTTAAAACAGTGTAATAAAAGACAAAAAGGGGTATTACATAATGTTAAAAGGGTCAGTGCAGCAAGAAGATATAACATTTGTAAATATATATGCCCCCAGCATAAGAACTCCAAAATATATAAAGCAAATATTAACAGACTTAAGGGGAGAAATTTACAGTAAACCAATAATAGTAGAGAATTTCAGCACCCTCTTACATCAGTAGATAGATCATCCAGATAGAAAATTAATAGGGAAACTATTAACATTAACAGGCGTTAACAGGACATTAGACCAGATGGATAATATGTATATATATATATGTATATATGTGTATATATATATATACATATATATATATACACACACACACACCCACACCCACCTACATATAGGTGTGTGTGTGTGTGTATGTGTGTATAAAACATTTCATCCAAAAGCAGAATACACATTCTATCATGTGCACATGGAACATTCTCTAGGACAGATCAAACGTGAAGCCACAGAACAAATCTCAATAAATTCAAGGAGGTGGAAATCATATCAAGCATCTTTTCTGACCACAATGGTATGAAACTAGAAATCAATTACAAGAAGAAAACTGGAAAAACTACACATATGTGGAGATTAAACAACATGTTAGTGAACAACTACTGGGTCATATCAAAGAAGAAATTAAAAACAAATACAGGAAAATGAAAACAAATACAACATACCAAAATCTATGGGATGCAGCAAAAGTGGTTCTAAAAGGGAAGTTTGTGATGGCAGAGGTGTACCCCCAAGAAACAAGAAAAGTCTCAAATAAACAATATCACTTTACACCTAAAAAAACTTGGAAAAGAATAACAAAAAACCCCAAATTTAGTAAAGAGAAATGATAAACATCAGAGTGGAAATAAATGAAATAGAGACTAAAGAGGCAATAGAAAAGATAAGTGAAATTAAGAGTTGGTCCTTTACAAAGATTAGCTAGACTCATTAAGAAAAAAGATAAAGGGATCAAATGAAATCAGAAATAAAAGAGGATTTACAACTACACAGAAATACAAAGGATGATAAGAGACTACTATGAACACTAATACACTAATAAACCAGAAAACCTAGAAGAAATGTATAAATTCTTAGAAATTCACAGTCTTCCAAGACTGTATCAGGAAGAAGTAGAAAATCTGAATAGACAAATTGATAGTAAAGAGATTGAATCAGTAATCAAAATCTCCCAACAAGTAAAAGTCCAAGACCATATGCTTCACTGGTGAATTCTACTAAACATTCAAAGAACAGTTAATACCTATACTTTTCAAACTCTTCCAAAAATTGAAGGGGAGAAACAGCTTCCCAACTCCTTTTATTTTATTCCAAAGGAGTTTTATTCTAAACTCCTTTAATCCAGATTACCTGGATACCAAAACCAGGCAAGCACAGATAATAAAATAAAGTAATATAAAATAAAACGACCAATATGATGGATATAGCTGCAAAAATCCTCAACTAAATATTAGCAAGCTGAATTCAACAATACATTAAAAGGATCATACATTATGATCAAGTGGCATTTATTCCAGGGATGCAATGAGGGTTCAACATCTGCAAAAAGAATTACTGTGACATACCTTATTAATAAAATGAAAGATAAGACTCCTATGTTCATCTCAATAGATGCAGAAAAAATCATTTGATAGAATTCAATATTCAATTATGATAATTATTCTCAACAAAATGGGTACAGACAGAACATACCTCAATATGATAAAGGCCTTATGACAGACACAGAGCTATGATCAAAAGCAGTTGGGTAAAGCTAAAAGCTTTTAAGATCAGGAATAAAATAAGGGTGCCCACTATCTCTAAGTTTATTCAATAATGCCAAAAATCCTAGCCACAACAATTATGTAAGAGAAAGCATCCAAATTGAAAAGGAAAAAATAAAACTATAGTTATTTGTAAATTACATGGAAACTACATATAGAAGATCCAAAGACTCCTATACACACACACCAAAACATGTTAGAACTAATAAATCAACTTAGTAAAGTTTCAGGATACAAAATTAATAGGTAAAATCTACTGAATTTATATACAGTAATAACAAACTATCAGAAAGATATTGAGAAAATAACCCAATTTACAATTGCATCAAAAAGAATAAAATATCTAGGAATAAATTTAACCAAGGAGGTGAAGGAAAGCATAAAACACAAATGAAAGAAATTGAAGACATAAATAAATGGAAAGATATTCCATGCTTGTGGATTGGAAAAAATAATATTGTTAAAATGTCCATACTTCTTTTTTTAAAGATTTTATTTATTTATTTGACAGAGAGTGAGATCACAAGGAGGCAGAGAGGCAGGCAGAGAGAGAAGGAGAAGCAGGCTCCCTGCTGAGCAGAGAGCCCAATGTGGGGCTCGATCCCAGGACCCTGAGTTCATGACCTGAGCTGAAGGCAGAGGCTTAACCCACTGAGCCACCCAGGCGGCCCAAAATGTCCATACTTCTGAAAGCAATCTTTATTTATTTAATGTGTTTATTTATATACACACACACACATATATATATATATATATATGTATACATACATACATACACACATATTATATATCTATTTTTTCTTTTTTTTTTTTTTGAGAGAGAGAATGGGAGCAGTGGGGAGAGGGACAGAGGAAGAGTGAGAGAGAGAGAGACTCTTAAGCAGGCTCTACACCCAGCACAAACCCTGATGGGCTCAATCTCATGACCCTGAGATCATGACCTCAGCCAAAATCAAGACTGAGCCACCCAGGTACCCCTTAATATAATGGTTCTGAAAATCCAATGACATTTTCCACAGAACTATAACAAATTAATCTAAAATTTCTATGGAGCCAAATAAAGCCTGAATAGCCAAAGCAATTTTGAGAAAAAAGAACAAAGCCAGAAGTATCATGTTTCCTGTTTCAAACTATACTATAAACCTGTAATAATTGAAACTGTATGGTATTGGCATAAAAGCAAACACACAGATCAACAGAATAGAGTCCAGAAAAAAAAAACATATACATATATGGTCAATTAATTCATGGCAAGGCAAGTAAGAATACAGAATAGGAAAAGGACATCTCTTCATTAAATAATCCTGGGAAGGTGGACAGCTGTATGCAAAGGAATAAAACTGGGCTACTATCTTATACCACATACAAAAATTAACTAAAAAAAATTTAACTCAAAAGAGTTAAAGACTTGAAAATAAGACCTGGAACCAAAAATCTCCTAGAAGAAAATACAAATGGTAAGCCCTCGGACATTGGTTTTAGCAATGCTTTTGTTGGATCAGACTCCTCAGGCAAGGGCAACAAAAAGCCAGAACAGATGGCACTGCATCAAACTAAAAACATTCTGCACGGTAAAGGAAATCATTAACAAAATGAAAAGAAAACCCAATGAATGGGAGAAGATACCTGTAAATCATATACCCAATAAGGGGTTAATATCCAAAATATGTAAAGAACTCATATAACTCAATAACAAGAATCAAACAATCCAATTAAAAAATGGGTAGAAAGTCAGAATGGCTAAAATTAACAAGTCAGGAAATGACAGATGCTGGCGAGGATGTGGAGAAAGGGGACCCTCCTACACTGTTGGTGGGAATGCAAGCTGGTGCAACCACTCTGGAAAACAGCATGGAGGTTCCTCAGAAAGTTGAAAATAGAGCTACCTTATGACCCAGCACTTGCACTACTGGGTATTTACCCTAAAGATACAAACGTAGTGATCCGAAGGGGCACGTGCACCCGAATGTTTATAGCAGCAATGTCCACAATAGCCAAGTTATGGAAAGAACCTAGATGTCCATCAACAGATGAATGGATAAAGAAGATGTGGTATATATCTACAATGGAATACTATGCAGTCATCAAAAGAAATAAAATCTTGCCATTTGCGACAACATGGATGTAACAAGAGGGTATTATGCTTAGCAAAATAAGTCAATCAGAGAAAGACAACTATCATATGATATCCCTGATATGAGGAAGTGGAGATGCAATGGGGGTGGGGGGCTAAGGGGGTAGGAAAAGAATAAATGAAACAAGATGGGATCGGGAGGGAGACAAACCAAAAGAGACTCTTAATGTCATAAAACAAACTGAGGGGGGCGGGGCAGAGGGGTGTCGGGAGAGGGTGGTGGGGTTACATTATAAGTTTATAAAAAAATAAAATAAATAAAATAAAATGGGTAGAGGATCTGAATAGACATTTTTCCAAAGACAAACAGATGGCCAACAAGCACATGAACAGATGTTCAATATCACTTATCAGGAAAATGCAAATCAAAATCATGATACATCACCTTACACCTTTCATAATGACTATTACTAGTAAGACAACAAATAGCAAGGATGTGGAGAAAAGGGAACCTTTGCATACACTGGTGGGAATGTAAATTGGTGCATACATGATTGGAAACAGTATGAAGTTTTCTTAAAACATTAAAAATAGACCTACCATATGATCCAGCAATTCTACTACTGGGTGTCTATCTTAAGAAATAAAAACACTAATTTGAAAAGACAGATGGATCCTTTTGCTCATTGTGGCATTATTTATAATATCCAATATGGAAACAATCTAAGTGTCCATCAGTGGATGAATAAGATAAAGAAGATGTAGTATACAGATACAATGGAATATTATCAGCCATAAAAGTGAGTGAAATCTTGCCATTGGGACAACATGGATGAACCTTGAGGGTATTATGCTCAGCAAAATAAGTCAGATAGAGAAAGACAAATACCCAATGATTTCACTTACATGTGGGATCTGAAAAATAAAACAATCAAAACCTAGACTTATAAATACAGAGAACAGACTGGTAGTTGCCAGAGGAAGGTCATGGGGAGAGTGAAAGGGGTAAAAGGGATTAAGAAGTACAAACTTCCAGTTATAAAATAAATAAGTCATAAGGATTTAATGTACAGCATAGAGAATACAGTCAATAATATTGTATTAACTTTGTAAGGTGACAGATTGTAACTAGACTTATTGTGGTGACTATTTCACAAAGTACACAATAAAAAGATATGGTATACACACACACATACGCACGCACGCACAATGGAATATTACTCAGCCATAAAAAGAGTAAAATCTTGCCATTTGCAACACCACGGATAGACCTATAGGGTACTATACTAAGTGAAATAAGTCAAAAAAGACAAATGTCACATGAATTCACTCGTATGTGGAATCTGAAAAACAAAACGAATGAACAGAATAAAATAGAAACATATTCATAGACACAGGAAATTAACAGTTGGTTACCAAAAGGGGGAGGAGTTGGGGAGAATGAGTAATATCCGAATTCCAGTGAAGGGAATAAGGGGCCCAAATTTTCAGGCATAAAATAAATCACAGGGATGGAAAGTACAGCACAGGAAACATAGTCAAAAACATTGTCATAACTCTGTCCAGTGACAGTAACTGAACTTACTGTGGAGATCATTTTTAGTGTATAAAAATATCAAATCACTATGATGTATACCTGAAACTAATATAACACTGTATGTCAATTATACTTCAATTAAAAAAAAGAGCCTTTAACTTTTCTGTATGTTTAAGAGGAACCCACGAAGACCTCGTGATTTCCAGTCTAGATGAGAATATTACACACATATGTTATAAGTTGAGCACCAAGCATCTGACCAAGGAGCACCACTTATGGTAAGTATCTTAGCCTTTTGTCCCTCATATAAAAATCCTGCTAGGTCACATCACACAACTCTCCTACTGTTTCCCAATCAAGAAGAAGACGCTGGGAAATAGGGGTGCTTCCTGGAATGAGAGCTGTCAGGTACACTGGTCCATCATTCTCAGAGGCCAGTCTATATTCTCAGAGATCTAGATCTCCATGACTACAAAGAATGCTGCAGCCTTCTCTTTGGTTTACAGAGAAGTAAGGAAGGATAAATGGGAAGTTGAGTAGTCAACCCAATGCCAACTTTGGCAAAGGCTTTCTTATGAGCACTACAACTATGGAACTCAGTCTCTAGCAATTCAATAAACAGATGTGATTCATAAGGCAAATAATCTCCTCTTTGAAAAATAGTGATTGGAAGGAATGATGTAAGAATCTGTAAAATAATGTTCCTAAGAGTTTTAACTGCCAGGTAAACAATTATTTCCAATAATTACATAATCAGTACCATCCCAAACTACTTATTACATATGTGAATAGGACATTCTAGACACTGTCCAGGGCGTGCTGAATTGATGTCTCACCATGTTTTCTTAGAAAAGCTTAATCACAGTCTTTTGACTGCTTTTCTACTATAAGTCTTCCTGAACACTCTGATAAAAACTATTACAGTCAATTTCATTATAAAAACATTAAATATCTTCCCTTCCTGTTGGTCTTTCAGGCTGTTCTTGAAATTCTATGTAATCAAAGAAATGCTTCTCAGTTATATAGACAGATGACTATTTCCAATTTCCCAAATTTTGTGAATATGTAAATTCCAGAGGCATCACTGAGACAAAATACCCACCTTATTGCTGGTGAAGAAGAAAGGGATATATGTATATAGTATGTAGAATAATGACTATTCAGTGATAAATAAAATGCAAAAATGCAAAAAATAAAATCAGCAAAATCGGGTAAAAGTCTCAGTGACACTTGGATATGCACTAGTATCTCTGACCCTTTTGATACATAACTTCAGGACATTTATTTGATATTTATATATTGAGTGCTATATTAGATACTAGAAAAACAATGGTGAACAAGACAGATCCAGTCCTTGAGCTTGTGAAGGTTACATTCCAGTATAGAGGGCTGGTACCACTTCACAGACACGCACATACACACATGTAACCCAAATGTAAACAATGAGAAAACTACATATTGTGATGAAGGTCATGAATGTCACAAACAAGGAGCTTGAGGCAGGCATTAAAGAGTGTCACTGAAGGCCACGTGGAGATGATGACATTGTAACAAAGACTTCAAGGAGGGCTTTGGAAGCAGGAAAAAGACCAGAGAGTGAGCAGAAGGAGTGGTGAGAGGTGGCCTTTTGCAAAACCTGTCAGAAAGCTGTCTGCCTTGGTTGATAAGATAGCCAGTGGGAGGGATCATGAGAAAGCAAGAGGGCAGGGCAACATGGAGAAGGATTTACTGAAAAAGAGCCTACTTGCACCTAATTCTACTTAAAAAACAAACAAACCACAGTCTCATATACACATGATACCAATGAATTATATCTTTAAATGATCATAAACAGCATTACTATGTCTTTTAGAAATATATTATGCAACAATGTCATTTGTATCCTAGAGCAACTGATGACATTCAGACTGAATGTCACAAAAAGAAAGACCATGATTGTGCCCAGTTCATCAGCTTCAGGAAAAAGTGGATGTACAAGAGAGGGAGATGGGGGGCGGGTTGGAGGTAGGAGAGGGAGTGAGAAAGAACAATTACTCATGAAACAGAGTGGGAAGAAAGTCAAGCCATGTGTAGGCTCTTTGTGTTTGCGTTGTTTATTCTGTCAATCATTTTATTCCACATGATGGATGAAATGAGAAATAAGATTTAAAAATAAAACACAAAGACTGGCCATACTTCAGAGCAGAGGCTGGCAAGCTTTTTCTCAGGGCCAGGTGTAAGGATGGGAAGGACCCAGAAAAGAGTGGCAAGAGCCCCTGCTATACTGGATTGGCTAAATACTGTAGTATTTTACTAGCCAAAGGCACAAAGTTATATAATAGTGTAAAAAAGTTCCCTGGATTGTTTCCATCAACTCTATGCAAATGTTAGAGGAACATTTATCAAATGTCTTATTTTCCAAATGCGTGTGAACGCTTCTGGCATTAAGTAGAAAGTTGGCACAGATGATCTCAAAGTTCCCATCCAACTCTAAAATTCTATGATTCTAAAATTTAAATTATAATACAATTACTAATATCTGGCAGAATTTCAAAAGCAGTTGAAATGGTGTTTAAGGACTTCTTTTTCCTGGCTTAATATTTGTGCAAATTCTAGGATGCTAATTCCTGAAGCTTGGCAGCTCAAACAATAATTGACTATTTCCTAGTCACTTTGCAAGTGCTTTCTTTTAATTGAGGATAAATTGGTACAGCATGTAAAATGTGAAAACTAATAATGGATGCTTTAGGCAAATAATTTTTTCACTGCAATGAGTCACAAACCACTAAAAAATAATTCTACTTTTACACATCAGTCAGCAAATGCCCTTGCTAGACCTCATAATCAAATACACATTCACTGACCATCTATTAGAGACTAAAATCAAGACTGCTGTATATGAGGGTACAAATATACTTATTAATTGAGTGAATATTGACTCTGATCCATGGTGCCTGGGTTCAAATTCCAGTCTGCTGCTTATGAGCTGTGTGACCTTGAGGAAATGACTTAACCTTCTGTGCCTTCCTTGCTCATTGATAAAGTGGGGCTAAAAATAATACCTATTCCATAGGGTTTCACTAGAATAAAATGATATATTGTATGGCAAGTGAATGGCATAGTGCCTGTTACATAGTCAAGTTTCAATAAGAGTTGGTAATATTTCTACCTCTGTTTCCAATCTACTGGGTACAGTAGTTACCTACCATAAAAACATTATATAATTCTAGGGCAGAAATGGCCTACCAAGGGAACCTGACATTATACTAATTTCTGGCAAAACAGTAATCACTTAAAACCCTATTCCAAAGTGTGTTGCATTCAAAAATCAAATGACGGGAATAATGAAAAATGAAGACCTGCCTAGATAAATAAATGAAGTGCTTGTATTTGTTCTGTGCAATGACATTGCCAAGTATTATGAGGAATACAAGAACATGGAAAAGATAAGTCCTATTATCTAGGAGTTTTAAGTATCTTAAATAAAATAAAATATATAAGCAGATAAAGGTAATTGATGTACTCCTTACACATTTATTGAGCATTTACCAGGTACCAGGAATTGGTAACACAAACATGATTCAGATACAATCTTAGAAGGCAAGTCATGTAAAATCCATGAGCCTTACTTTCTTCACCTAGGAAATAAGGGTAGAAACATGCTGACAAGATTGGGAGACTCAAATGTGAACCAGTGCACAATGGTCTGCAACACAATAGGCTCCCTACACTCTAAGTGCTTTGGGTAGAGGCTGCAGGGTATGGAGGAGAGACACACTGTGTCTTCAGGAAGAGGACCTTGGAGGAATGTCTAGCAGATTTGTGAGGCAGAGAAATTCAGTAAGAACATCCCATGCAGAGTGGACAGCACATGCTTTGAGGCCAGGGCTAATGACGGCTTATGGGGGGCAGAGATTCACTCCCCAGGTTTTAAATGCTCTTATCCATTCACCATCTAAATGTGTTCCTCCCCATCCCCTGCTTAAGGATCTTGAATAGCTTTTGTCCATTTGGTGAGATCAAGGGGATCACTCCCAATCTAACTGTAATTCACCTAGCTGTATCTCCCCGGAGTGGCCAGCATTCCTTCTACACGTGGCCATGGAATGTACTATGCGACAATGGTTAAGGGCTCAGGAGTAAGACAGATTTTCTGCTTAATTGCTGCAACCTTAGTAAGTTATTCAAACTCTCTAGAGATTAATTTGCTCATTTGCTAAGTCAAAATAATAAAACCCATTGTTTAAAATCGATTCTAAGGGTGCTTGGGTGGCTCAGTCAGTTAAGCATCCGACTCCCCATTTTGGCTCAGGTCATGATCTCAGGATTGTGAGATCAAGCCATGAGTCAGGCTCTGTGCTGGGTATGCAGCCTTCTTGAGACTCTCTCTCCCCCTCTCTTCTACCCCCTACCCCCATGCTCTCCCTTTCTCCAAAAACAAGTAAGCAAAAATTGATTCTAGGGATTAAATGAAATAGCACACTTAGCATAGTGTCTAGTCCATAAGGCCTCAACAAGCATTAATTATTAAAAATATATTAGAAGTGGAATTTTGGGGAGGTTAATCTAAGAATGGCTTGTGAAATGGAATTGTAGAATGAGGTTAGTGTGAGGCACAAATACTACTGGGGGTGCTACTGTAGCCTCTGGGTTGTGAGGCAGTAAGGGCCTGACCCAGGGTGGTGGAGGGGATGCTGGGAAGGGAAGGCTCTGAAGGCAACAGGGGAAAAAACCACCAAGACCTAGGAAGGGCTGCATTTGTAGGAATGGGATGAGAGAAGAGACAAAGATGACACCAAGAGTTTGACACTAAGGTAATGTTGGTCCTATTTTTAAAAGATAGAGAATTTAGAGAGGTGAGGTGGGATGACTGACTTGATAATTTTACAAATTATAATCCTAAAAACTTATCAAACAGATGTCATAGGTGAAAGAAATTTCTGAGTTTAAAATTATGATATGAACCTTGTTAATTAAATTTGCCAGTCTGAATCTTAGAACTTTGTTTTTAGCCTTCATGACAAAACCCATTCCTGTTCTCCTGGTCATGTGTCCTTCTGACAGACTGCCTCCCTGATGAAGTTTTCTCAGGCTCCTCTGAGACCCTCTGGGCCTCCACCTCAGGCTCCATGTCTGTCCTTGTTGGGCTTGCATCACCTAGTTGTAGCTAGAATTTTAAATAAGTTTAGAGAGAGCCCCTCACCCTCCATTACAGGTCACCCTCAATATCTGATCAAATTATTTACTCTCTATCCTTGGTATCTGATCACCCTGGTCTGCCTTCAGCAAGAATCCTGTTAGGTCTGATTCACCAGTATCCTCTCTTATTCCTGATGTTTCTCCTTAGCCATTTCCACCCTCTGACCCATACTACACACTCTGGCTATAAATTGCTACTTGTCTGTGGTATATTTGGAATAGATCCCTGTTCTCTACTGGGGTCTCTTTTTCCCTATTGCAATAGCTGTGAGTAGAATCTGTCTGTAATCATTTTACTATTGTTCAGCTCTGATTTTCTTTGGACGTCCTAGCTAATTCCTTCTTCCTGAAGGTTGAGGGGCAGGGTTCTTCTTACTGTTAAATTCCAATTGGAACTCAGGTCTCCAGTTTACCTGCCCAGGGCACCTTCCTTCATATTCTATCAATGCAAAATTTTCCATATTTAGAAACACGCTCAAGTGAAAAATGATAAAATTATCTGGAAAGCAGTCATTTAAAAGTCAAGAAAGAGGTAATTTATTCAAGCTTTTAATACCAATGCATACATTATTTACCAGAAACTTCTCTTAAATAAAAATGTATCAAAATGGGGGAAACCTTCCTTGTGTCCCTCATGAAATGTTTTCTAAATAGGTAACATTTAAAATTTTTTCATCCCCAAAGGAGATAAAAATACATGCCCAATTAAGCCCCAGTGTAAGTTTCAGTTGGAAACATTAAGGTTTCTTATTACTTAAGACCCAGGAAGTCTTTGATTAGGAAAGCTGCCTTGCCAGGAAACTGATTTTTCCCCCAGGGGACACAATTAAAGAGGGCAATACCACTGAGAGCATGTGCGCGCCAAAGGCAAAGTGCTATAATTTATCAACAGACACAATACTTCATGGAGAGGACAAAACATCTCGGCTGCTCTGTCATAGATCCTCCATGAATGTACTTTCACTCAACAGCTGTATCACCACCAACACAATGCAAAGAACCCCCTCAAAACCCAGAAAGTCCCCACAAGGGAGACTTGAAGAGTGTGGAAGGAAAACCAAAACACATTAGAAACCATCAGAACAGCATCAAGTCTCATCCCTACATTCTCTCTGAAGGTCACTGTCTGATGCCTTGGGCATTAAAATATTAGATGGAAAATACGGAATTTCATTCAACAAATTCATTCAAATTTACCAAGGGTTTGGGTGGGGCAAAGAGATTTCATAGATGACTCCCGGGTTTCTAACTTGAGCAGTTAGGTGTGTGGGTGGTGGCACCATAGATGGGCCAGAGAATAGCACAAGAGGGAGGAGCAGATGGGAGGGGGCGTGTGTGAGTTCAGTTTTGGAAATCCAGGAGTCCCCTTTATCCAGTTTTGCTTTCCGTGGTTTCAGTTCCCCATGGTCAACTGTGGTCTGGAAGCAAACGATCCTCCTTCTGCCCTACTGTCAGAAAGTCAATAGTAGTCTAACGCTGTGCCCCAATGCCTACGGTCATTTACCTCTCTTCATCTCATCATGTAGGCATTTTACCATCTCCCAGCATCATAAGAAGAAGGGTGAGTACAGCACAATAAGATATTTTGACAGAGAGAGACCACATCCACATAGCGTTTATTATATTAGATTGTTATATGTGTTCTATTTTATTTCTGGTTATTATTGTTCATCTCTTCTTGTGCCTAATTTATAAGTTAAACTTTATCATAGGTGTGTATGTTTAAGGGAAAAAAAACATAGTGGAGACAGGATTTGGTACCATCTGTGGTTTGTGTATTCACTGGGGGTCTTGGGATGTATGCCCTCTGGGTAAGAGGGAGGGTAGCAAAAGGAGGTCATCATGAGTTTGATGTGATCGTGAAAACACCAGTGGATGTCCTCACATTTCCTACATAGGCCCTAAACATGATAAATAATTCAGGTCTGAGTTCTGAAGAAATCAACTTCAGGTAATAACTTAAATTGTGCCATTTTTGCTTTGCTTTAGTTTTTGAACATTTAGCAATTTTTTAAAATCTACTTTTAATGTACGATTTGGATTGTTTTAAGTCTAGCTTCCTATGTGGCATAGCATTCTAATTGGTTAATCCCAAATTGACAACATCCTTACTTCAAAACATTACATAATGAATTGGGTTCACTCTCTGCCTTTCTTCTCCTGATATTTAAGTTATGTCCTAAAGACTAGCTCCCAGTCTTCTACCCGTGTGACAACCAGTAGGGACAGATAATAGAGCTGAGTCGCTCTGAGGCAGACTGGGTCTGTGTCCTGCTCTGCTGCGTACTAGCTCTGTGTTCTTTGCCATGTTATTTAGTCCCTCCATATCTCAGTGTCTTCGTGTGACATGGAAAGTACATTTTAGAATTGATTTATGGCTTGGTACAGAATTTTTAAATATGACACATTCACTTGGGAAGAAGTGGTATTCTCCAGCTGTCAAATGAAGATGCCTATACATAACCACTAAATGACACTTGGTGTGTTCATATCCTCTACGTGATAGAGAGGGTATGTGAACACCACATTGCCTCTAGGGAATCTTCTGAGAGCTTCATCGATCATGGAGAAAAGCATCCTGGTATCGGTTACTATGGTAGTGGATTTGTTGATTTCTTCCTATGGTTAGTGTACAATTTTCCCCAGCAGGATTGTAGTAAGGATTAATTGAAGTAACTCAGGTAAAGTGGTTGAAACAATGCCTGGTGAAGGGTGGTGGGCAGAACATGCTGCCTCCAACCCTGCCACCTTGGCATAAAGATTACTTGGAGCCAAAGGCACTTGAAAAACAGATATGAGAAGAACATCCTGCATTCTGACCTCCTCTTTCTTCTTCAAAGTACAAGATACAACTCCTATGTGAAAGATGTCCTTCCTACACCAGGAGAAACATTCTTATCACCAAAGCAGGGAGTGGTGGCAGAAAGAATTCTATACAAACAGACCTTGCTAAAGTACCTTTTATCTTCCTTTTACCTCCCCATACACTTTAGTAATGGTTCCACAACTATCTCTCTTTGTTCAAACTACTGTTAAAAGCATTGAGGTCTTTTTGCTTCTTTGGCTCTTCGTTTCCCTCTGAAGGCTCCCATGTCACATTAAATATAAATAAATTGGAGTGCTTTTCTCCTGTTAATCCATTTTATATCAATTTAGTTCTCAGACCCAGGGGAAGACCTTCAGAGGGATGAGATAAAATTATGCCTCTCCCCACACTGGCACATATCTAAGTATTTAATCTACGCTTGCTATTATGTTTTTAATCATAAAGAAATACCAAGAATGGCCTCAACTATTAGAATTGCTAGAGAGATGGGCAGTGTGCATCACCATCATGATTATTTTCTCAAATTTGTAGCTTATTTGAGTTACAGTTTCTAGATTATAGAGGATAAAAGGATCCCATTGCTAATGCTGGGTTCTTTCAAATAGTATTATCTATTCCCAAAACTTAGCTTTTTTAAAAATTTATTTTTTTAAAAGATTTTATTTATTTGTTTGACAGACCGAGATCACAAGTAAGCAGATAGGCAGGCAGAGAGAGAGAGAGAGAGGAGGAAGCAGGCTCCCCGCTGAGCAGAGAGCCCGATGCGGATGCGGGGCTTGATCCCAGGACCCTGAGATCATGACCTGAGCCGAAGGCAGAGGCTTTAACCCACTGAGCCACCCAGGTGCCCCTAAAACTTAGCTTTTAAATAAATAAGATATTTTAGGTAAAAACTTCTAGCACATAAGAATAATACAACAAGAATCAAATAAATTCAGCCAATATGACATTCCTCTTTTTTTCTTTAAAATAATTCTTGTCAAGCTGTATCATTTTACTGCATAGTAAGCACTGTCCTTGGGTTTTCTTACAGGGTCAACAAATCTCCAAAAATATGAGTTGTGATAAACTCTATTACATTCTATTTGAAGTTATTCTATCATAAAGCAAAGAATATTTATATGTTTTTCCAAGAGTACTTAATAGGTCATTTCATTAAAAATGTCTTCAGTAATAATTGGTCTATAGAGAAATATATTATTAATCATCATAATACTAACATTTAATACTTTATATATTTATATATTAACATACAATATATACAATATATTTAATAACTAGTTATAGCTAGTTATATATAGCTGTACTACCATGAAAGGACCAGAGTATCTAAGTAAACAGTATCACCACCACCACCACGACCACCATGTACTGTGTATGTTTGTGTGTGTGTGTGTGTGTGTGTGTGGTCTCTCTCTTTCTCTCTCCTTCCTAGGGATTGAAACAGCCTCATCAGTATGATGATTTTCATCTTGACTATGATATGTCTCTAAGATATGACAAATAAACACAACATTCCACAATTAGATTTTTGTTATCTTAAAGATGTCTGAAATCATCAAGGTACTCAAATAGCACCAATAATTCTTAGCTCTTAAATTATTTCTGACATAAAAGGTATACAAGAGTAAGTAGTAAGATTTATCTCAAAATGCATCAGCTTGCACAGGAATTATAGAGTATTGAAATAGAGAAAAACAACAATAGGATTAGGTCTTCTGCTAAGATTGATGAAATACTTCCCCCAAATTTTATTGATCTACTCCTATTAAGTAGGCAGATCTGAATTACTGCTGAGAAATCTCAGCGGCTCATCAATATCAAAATGACAATTCAACCTCAAAAACACAAAGAGCAGAAAAATATTTAATATTTGCATGACTCCTATAGTAAATGAATCATTTGTAGACTAAAATTTGATTTCTTTTGTTTCTGTGTTAAAGGCTGCATCAGGCAAATTGGCTATACAAATTCTTTTTTAGAGGACAAGAAAGGAAAAATAAAAAAAGGAACACTTTTTAACTTACTGGAATCAGTTATAAATCAAGAGTGTATGAACATTTATTCCTTCAGCCTAAACCTATGTCTTGAAGAAACTTTATTTTAGTTTCTGCCCAAAATGTGGATAGATAATGAGACAGAAGACAGAATGCAACTTGCAAACTTCATGTTTTAACCCTGAAGAGGTCACTCTTGATGACAAGGGGCTTGTTGTGTGTAATTACTCTCAGTGTATAGAACCAGGTATCTTGGCTAGATGCAAAGCTATGTTGAATTTTCCCATTAGTGTTGTTAGTCTCAGGTGATTAAATTATGGATATATTTTTCTAAATTCCACATATTTTTTCAGTCACAAATAAAAATTTCTTAGCCTGGCCGAATTATATTGGAGAAAAATAACATAATCTTCTGTTAACCTTTAAGAACATGGTCTGGGCTCTGGCCAGCTTAGAGGTCTGCCCAGATTCTTAGAGCTGTGCATGTTCAGCATATAAGTGCTAGATATTTTTTGGATTATCTCTAATCTTGAAAGCAACCTTGCAGGTACTACTAACTCTGCCCCTGATTCACAGGTGATAATGTTAAGGTACCTAGAGGGGTTCAGGAAATTCTCCAAGCTCATATTGGTAATAAGGGAGAGAGTTAGGTTTTGAACTCAGATCTTTCCATATCCAAAATCCTGGTCCTTCAACCTCATTGTCAAATATGTGTTGAAAATCTATTGACGGCTCCTTTGTACTTCTGGGCCTGATTTTAAGTAGCATTTCATATGATCTGCATCCTGACATTACAAGGTAAGGCACTGGAGTCAATCCTAGGGATAGTGATTGTAAATCTTTCTTTTTATAATGGAAGTAAAGGAGCATTAGGACTCAGCCAAGGACATGCACCAAAGTAATAAAATTGAAACTAGACTTTTCCTTTAAGCTTCACATTAGGCATGCCATAACATGACATGAAAATTTGAATTTTCTACTCTTAAAGCAAATTAAGAAACAAATCCTCAAAAAGAAATTTTCAAAATTCATGTCATCATTTATTGTTCTTATTTATGCTAATATATATTATATATATAATATATATATAATATAATATATATATTGTATTATATGCTAATATGCTTTTTCAAGGGTGCATTTCAAAGTTGACACCGCTATAGAACACATAACAGAAAAAAAATATGTGGGGACTTGGTTTAAAAACATACAGAATAAATTTCACACTGAGCTATAAAAATCGGCATTGAGCCCAATTTCTGGAATAAATCAAAGAGTAGGCAGAAAACAGACAGCAGGAACAGTTATTTTAACAAGAAAAGAAGGATAAATTTACCAAGCCAATGATGGGATGATGCACGCAGATAAGAGACGTAGAGGGAAAATGTGCAACGCTGATACATGAACACATCTGAATGCGAGAAAGAAAGACCCAGAGAACACAATTGTCCTACATGTGAATAAACACTCAAATTATGCTGCAGCTGCAAAATTTAAACTCAAGGAAGAGATATTTGCAAAGAAATTTATTAAATAGATGTGATTTCCTGGTTTCACATACCCAGTGGTTCTTTTATAAAGTAAAATGTACAATTTTCCTTGATATAAATGACATTTGCCCCCTGTTGTACTCAATCAAATAGCAAAAATGTCTTTTGTGAAAGACTTTGCTTTTTGAGGAGCACAATAAGGTTGATGGCAGACACTCAGGCTCAAAGACATAGAGTTAATCCACTAATTAAATGTCTTATACACTGAGTACAGTCTTATATGATAAGAAGGTTTACACGTGAAGGAAATTTGTCCTTCCCTAATGGCATATGCCAGAGCAATTTCTTTGTAAGGAGATAAGTTTCTTGCTGAAACCAATCTGCCAGACCTATCCATCTGTCCTTTCTTTCTTCCTTTCTTCTTTCCTTCCATCCATCCATCCACCCATCCATCCACCCATCCATCCATCCATCCATCCATCCATCCATCCATCCATCATGTATAGGTCTACAATGTCTGTATGACCCAGGAGGGGATATAAAAATGTATCGCAAAGCTCTTATTGGGAATTTTAGGAAATGAAGATAATATTTGACTGGAAGACTCAGACTTAGTTCTTAAACTAGGTCACCTTCCCACAATGGTGATGATGACAAGTGAGCCCTTTTACTGTAATCTGTCTTTGACTCAAACTGCCATGTAGGAATTGGTAGTGGCCAGTCTAGATTGTTTGTTTTTACAGAGTGGCTCACACAGTAATGTCTCCGGACCAGCAGCATCACCTGGGAACTTATTAGAAAAGGAAATTTTTAGTCTTGTGCCCAACCAATCTGTTTAAGAGTCAAAGTACGTCACCACCGCTTGGAAGACTTGATAAATTACAGGATTTGCATGACTCCACAATGGTCTAGACCACTGGTGAAGGAAGCCAAGGGAGAAGAAGTAAGTCAGAGAACTTAAGAGTGGCAGCTTTTACAGGTTTCATTAAGAAGTTTGGACAATGGCAGATTGGTGAATTAGAGAATATTTTCTGAGCAAAGCACAGGCATGATCAGAGCTTTGATTTGGGAAGATTTTAGAGCCTAATGAGACCACAGAGAGGCAAGTGCATTGTTCAGGTGAGAAGACAAAGTAACTTCATCTTTGATGGCTCACTGAATGTGTCAGCCTCAAATATTCACCAGGGCTGTTCACTCAGTTTGCCTTCTGGGCTCAGGATGTGGTTTAAGAGATCTCTCTCCACTACCACAGGGCCCTCTTCATCCTGTAGTCTGACACTGTCTACCCTTGGCTATTTCTGCCTTGCCATCTGCCACTACTTCCCTCATTCCCTTGCCTGAAGTCTCTCTGCCGCTCTTTCTCCTCATTCTCCCACATTTCATCTCCTTCACTAGGGATTTGCATGCAAATGCACACATTGATTTAAATATTTGCTGCTGGTTATCTGTATAGCTACTTAGAGAGCTCACACATGGCACTCCTTTTCTGAACACAGGTCTACGAGGTCACAATAGAACTGCAGCCTTCACCTGACTTTCCTTAAATCTGTCAAACCCCCCCGATTCACTTTCATGTGTTAAATCTGTTTCACAAGCTGACCATCCTTGTACCATTATGCTCAGACATGCATAATTTAAGTGACCCCTTTCACACAAATGATGACACTGCTAACTGGGTTGTTTCCAAACAGAGAAGACGATAATTGTTTTTCTGTGTATCAGATAACTTCTCGTACGTAAAACCATCGACAGTGAATAGTAAGGACAGATAAAATTAAATGCTATTGTCTTTAACTATTCCAACATTTGGGTCATACTTCAAATTTTAATATATAATGTCTCAAAGGTACCTGTTGACCAAGACGTATGTCTCACTTTGAACATAGACAACTTATGATGAAGAAATTAGTTCTGAAACAGAGTTCCTTCTGGTTCCATGACACTTGGAGGTAATTTTTTGGTGTCTTTAAAACAAAACATTTTCTTCCCAGAGATAGTTCATTGAGGAGGAAAATGTGATTTATTTTAGGATTTAAAATAAAGTAAAACAAAGTATAAGAGATGCCTCTGGTTCCCTGCATCACGCCCCTTGGTCTACCTGTGATTTCAGCCACACCTGCACAGACAGACGGTTCTGCACCAACTCGGGTTCTCTTCACCTTTCTAGTGTTCAGCCTCAAGTGACCAGTGCGTGTCTTCCACCCCCATGCAGGGCCAGAACAGCCCAGCTTTGCAGGGGAGGTCATTGCCCCTGGGGAGCAACCCAAAGGGGGAAAGCCAGTAGATATACCTCTTGCCACATGTCCTACAGGCAGAAATTCTGGGAAATCTCCTACTCTCCTCTAGGTCCCAGGGAATTGCGCTCCTGTAGTCCACACCAAGTACTTGTCTACTCCCCCCTTATTTGGGGCATGACTTCTTCCCCAGTTCACGCTCCCTGACTCCTGACTCCCATCCTTTTTTTCCCAGTTAAAAACCACACCCAAATCATTGTCTCAAGCAAGAGACCCCAAGAAAGATGACAGCTTATTCATATATTGAGCAATATTAACCCCCTTCTGTTCAGACACCCCATATGTGGGGTTTCAGATTTGGACATCATTAAGACCCTCCATTTTTCCTTTCTCAAAACCCCATAATGATAGGAGTGGAGATCACAGCATTGCATTTCCTCTGCCTATCTTAGAGCATGTAGATCTGGCTGAACACATTCCCCTGATAAGTTCAAACCTGTACAACACTAAAAAAAAAATTTTAAAGCTGATGCGATGCCATCCACTTTCATAATTCTATGCTTACTGTAAAGTACACTGTTTTGGTCCACAGTCAGGAAAATGGCATTTGCCTCATCTGCCATTCTAGGCTAACAGCAAGAATGAAGATTAAGCATATAAAACGCATCTCATCCATATTCTGTAACAAGCAACGAGGGAGTTAAAAATCACAGACTAAACTCAGCAGCCTCTTAATATGCCTGGAATTACAAGCCAGAAATATTTATATTTATATACCATGCTATAAAAAATTGTTTTGCATAACATAACTGGAAAAGAAACTGTAGGGTTGTGTTATAAAAGGAGAAATGACACAATTTTACCTTTGATTATCAATTTTCCATTTTTCTTGCTTCTAAGGCAGGAAAAGATCCAAACCTTGCAGCTTTTTTTTTTTTTAACTGGCCGTCACTCTTGGTATGTGATGCTCAGCTGTTCTGAAACATAACAAAACACAATAATTAGATGTAAAAACTAGCCTGAAACAAAAAGATACTTAAGATCTCTTAACTATTCTGACAAACATTAAATTCAGTGATGTGAGAAGGGAGTTCCATAGAAAATTTACATGAATGTGTTCTTGCATATGTTACATTTTGTATTTTTATGCTTTCCAGAAAATAAAACCCACCACAAAAAAAGTAATGTCACCACAATAAATAGGTTTGATATCTACATATACTCTTGTAATAGTAATGATTTTATCTTCTTTAAAAATGAATAGAACTCATGCACTGATGCTTTGATTTTGTAGTATACACTCCACACACAAGACAGTATTCACTTCCTGTGATTCGTTCTTTTATCATCACTGCAACTAAGCAGCTGTAAATAAAGGGCTGAAAGATATCATTCTTCACAGGGTGGTTCTTCTGCCATCACAGGAGGACACAGATCAGGGCATAATCTTCCCAAGCACACTACCAAAGGCTTGCTGATGTTCAAAACAAACCATGACCCTCATTATTGATGCTTTCTGAAGAAAGTGACAAGATAGAATTGTAACTAGGCCCAGAGTCATGGGAGGTAACTTTTCCAATCCTATCACATGCTTTATGCTGAGCTGTGATTTTTCTCTCCTGAAAGTTCACATGGAAAGGGACTTGTGTCACACACAAAAATGATCTGGTGTTGGAAAGTGTAGGTATCAGCAAAATTCTGCTTAAGCAATATCATTTTGTATCTCTAGGTAGCATATTAAAAGAGCATCGAAAGGGAATGAGAAAAACAGTAGATCTAAGTATTAAGCAGAGTTAGAGTGACATTCAGAATTAAGAAGACTGGTGTGAATAATTTTTCTTACCTCCTAATTATTTTTAGGAATGACAGTGCCTGAATGAATACGGAATTCATTTCACAGAAGAGGAATTGGAAGCCCAAAGAGATGATGTGTTTTGACCACTTTTATTCAGCTAATAGGCACAAAGGCAGAATGACATTCCCGAATCCCTGCCTTGAGTTCAACCCCTTTAGAAACCCATAACCCTGTATTTGTTTCCAAAAAGAACACCTGGCATTCAAAAAGATCAGGGCTAATAAAATTCTCTGCAGAACTTCTCTGAGCAATATTTTGAGTGTGGCAAAGTTGATAGGTTAAGAATAAGATGCTATGGGTGGTAAAATGGAAGAACTACAATAACACAACAATATCACGCATTTTCATAGCACATAAAACATGTTGGGGATATTATATTTTGTGTTTCTTTATCCACATTACAAAAGACAAAAATGAAACTCTATTATCAAGAGCTTTTAGGTATGGCCCCTGATTTATATATGATTGTTCTATTAAATATTTTTTAATATTCTGGGAAACTGAATGAATTCTGATTTTTGTCTCTACATGTATGAGAAGTAGATTACTTAAAGAAATAACAAAAAATGGTGATTTTTAAAACAGAGAACTATTTGTTCATATTATTTATTGAGAATCTATTTTGTGTTGGATATTGTACTTAATTTTCTACAGAAACAAAATGAAAAGATTACGGAATTTCTCACAAACCCAGATATACAATAAGCAATCAATTTTATTAAGATTGCAATGTTTTGTAAGTTAGAAAATCTTAATGTAAACAAATATCGAAACACTGAGAGGTGTTTCAAATATCATCTAGCCTAGTGGTTCCCAAGTATGGTTGATCATCACAATTGTCTGGAAAGCTGCTGAAAAATACAAATTATAGAATGTCATGCAAGATCTATTAAATTAGAATATTCATTAGTAGAGTCAGGGTAATCTGCATTTTGAACAGGGTCCCCAGTTCATTCTCCTGATCAAGTTTGTTTTATAAACCTACTGATTTTTGCTCATCTTCCTATTTATACAGATAAGGAACCTGAGACCAGGGAATGACTTGCCCAAGGCATTTACTCCTTGGTTGCAGAACTGAAGTTAGAATGCAGAATTTCTGGATTCTTTAGTATTTTATTTTATTTTTATTTTCTTGCTTTCCTTTACTCCAAGGGTCTTTTTCTTTTCTTTTTCTTCTTCCTTTTTCCTATCACCAAGTAACCAATATTTAGTCCCTACATCTAAGAACAAGAGTGAAAGTAAACACAAGGAAACAAAATCAACAAAAAGCCAAAATGGGAATTTGAACTTAAACTGTTTAATTCAACAGTGTGCTTTCCATGGTTCCAGTGGGTGCTACAGTCATCTGCTCTTGGAGTGTCTGCTCAGCCCCTTTCTCTGCATTCCCCAACTTCCAAAGATGTCATAGTCACTTGTGAGTCCTGATCCCTGGCCATTGTTGCTTGGAGAGGGAGGGGGACCTCACGTAGGGTAAGCTTCTGATCTGAGACTAGGAGACTACAGTCTCGTTTAGGTGAAAGACTTAGGTCTGGAGTGTGGTCACCTTGTCCCTTACAGGCAGAGGGAGCACATACTGGTAATCTGTGGAAAAGAAAAGTGAAAAAGACACCCATGGAAAGTGGAGTGAGAGCTCTCCAAACTCATCTGCTTCCTGCTCTTGCTTCTTTATTTTTTCCTGTGGCTTTCATGAGCTCATAGAGACTTATGACACATTCTACTTGGTATTTTTCAAGTCATGTAGTTTTAATTTTTTAACTCACACTAGCTCAAATGCTTTGCTTCTATGTCTGCAGCCAGAGTCCTAACTAATCCACATCCTATCATTCTTGTCATGTAAGTTATTTTATAAGCCAGTCACTTTAGTTACACTGTTTTAAGAGGTTCATTTAAAAATATTGGCTGAGAGTGTGGAGAAAGGGAGATAGAGACTGTAAACGCATCACATTTTATGGAATACTGATATTTTCATAAAGTACATGTTTTAGAGTGTGATAAATAAGGGGGAAAGGTCCAAATCAGAGAGCTCTCTCTTAATCTCAGCTCTGCCTTTTATAGGACTTCTGGCTTGTGAAAGTTACCTAGCCTCTTTGTGTTTCAATGTTCTTATTGTCAAACGGAGGCAAGGAAACCTTAATCAGGGTTATTATGAGGAATAAATGAGACCATTTGTGTATTCACTCACTCACTCATGTCCCAAAGATTTTTTTTTTTGAGCATTTATCATATGTCAAGTAGTATGCTTGGTGCTTGGAATAATGAACATTTCATTTCAGTGAAGGTGAGTAAGTGTAAAATAAACAATAACCATGGTGAAGGAATAAAGCACAGAGTATCTTAAAACATGAAACATGATACTGATGTAAGGAAGATAAGAAAAACACATCAAGTTAAGGGGTATCAAGAGTTCATGGGTTGGAGGTTATTAGGAGGTGAGGGGACCTCACTAAGAAAGTATATGTAACCAAACACGTGGAAGATGTGAGGGAGTAAGTCATGTGCAAGAGGAAGGTGTTCCAAGCAGACAGAACCATCCAGGTTAAGGCCGGAAGGTGGGAGTGTGTTAGGTTGATCTTGAAATTCTGAGATCAGTGGGGATGGGGTGAAAGGAGAAAGGGGAGATTAGTAGAAGAAAAAAAGGCAGTGTAGTGGGGAGTGCTGTGGGGAGGTGGAGGGAGGGATGGATCAAGGGTGGCTCAGCTTCTTGGCTTTCATTCTGAGTGAAATGGGGGCCCTGTTGGAGTTTGAACTCAGAAATGACACATGTTTTAACAGGTTCATCCTGGCTGTGGGTTGGAAAAAGACCACAGGGGAGGTCTGGGTAGAGGCAGGAGGAAAGCTTGTAGAGAGAGGTCATGTTGGCTCAAACTCAGGAGGAGCTGGTGAGGAGTGCTCAGTCAGATTCATGCTAGGCTTATTTTGAAGTGAGAGCAACAGGATCTCTTGACGTACTGCATGGAGAGAAAAGAGGGAGAGAAGGAAGGCCCCAAGGCTCCAGCCAAAGCAACTGGAAGAGTACATTCACCATCACTTGAGATGAGAAGGGCCGTGGCTACAGAAAGGATTTTGGGGAAAGAGGATGAACTTACTTTGGCCATTTTGATTTTGAAAGGTCAATGCCCAGTGGGCTTGCCATGTAGGTAGTTGGTCAGGCAGTACTGGAATATGGAAGAGAAGTGTGGCTGGAGTTTGCCTTAAGAGCTTCTAGAAGACTTTCTGGTCTAGCATAGGTCATGGCTGATACTCTTATTGCCACCTGCCATAGTGATTATGAAGGGGTTAAACAAAATAATATATGGAAAGCAGAATGCCTGTACGTAACAGGAACTCAACATAATGTAATTCCCTTCTGTCTCCCACCTTTATTCCCAAATATTTAGTTCTCTATTGGCTACAGCATTGAATCTATTTTTCTGTGAAAAAATCAATTTTCCACAAGACATAATAAAAATCATATTTTATATTTTGGCATTCCCTTTTAAAAATATAGCAAAATAATCTTCTAATAAAATATTAATAACACTACTCAATAAGTCATGAAGTAGAACTTTCAGTTAGCAAGGTAAATCTTGATTTGGGCATGAGCTAAAAGATCTAAAGAAAAAAATGAAAACAGGACTGAAATAATCTAAGGACCTATAAGTCCCTCAATGTCTCCCAAATCTCTCTGGATTTTTGACAGTGACTAATAGTTTTTCAGGATAAAGAAGATGCAGAAATGTGGGAAAGGTAATTATTCAAACTGCAGGCCCCAGCATACATCTGAGGAAGCCCATGTGGCACATCTGGGGACCTCTGAAAATTCTGGAAAGAGTTCTCTAAAGTCTAAAAGCATATCTTTAAAATAGGTTTCCTAATTTATAAATCTATCTTTACTTTTTCATTTTTAAAGATTTTATTTATTTATTTAACAGAAAGTGAGAGAGGGAGAGGACATGAGGCAGAGGCAGAGGGAGAAGCAGACTCCCTGCCAAGCAGAGATACTGAAGTGGGGCTCAATCCCAGGACCCTGAGATCATGACCTGAGCCAAAGGCAGACACTTAACCAACTGAGCCACTCAGTTGCCTCTATAAATGTGTCTTCAGTTGAACAGTTTTAACTTAGAAACCATCAGAGTTTGAACCTTTTTATGGATGAGGTTAAGGACTAGGGAGGTGAAGCGGCATGCCTGAGGCCACAACTAGCCAATAGCAAGGCCAGGACTAGACCTAGAACCCCTAACTCTAAGTATAGCTGTCTTTCCACTCAGTTTCTCTTCCCTTTGTTTTGTTTTACTCAATTACCTCTTGTACCTAATAAGCAGTATTGTTTCTGTGAAGTCTCATGTCTTATCTTAACATTTTACTGAAATGTTATAGTCCATAAAACATTGTGTTTGTTTGAAGACAAAGTTAATCTATCTGCCTCCTGGGCTCCTCCTTCCTACAGATGATGAAGTAAGAATTTCAGAACAAGGTCTGAATTTATTCTGACTTTCTATATGTCTGAGACAGTGTGAGTGCACATAAAAAAAGGAGGACTAGCCATTTTCCACTTTTACAAATTATGTTGCTAAGTGATTTGTCGTTTGTGTATTAAAAAACAACAACAACAAAACAAAACTTCAAGGCAGGGCTGGATGCATGAGTGTGCAACCTGGGCAACTGCCCAGGAGCCATGCTCAGCATAGCCCCTTGCTTTAATTCTTTTGTAATTTGAACCAGTGTTTTTGTGGGTTAAGTTCAATGGGGTAGTGGAGCATGTGAGTGAGAAGAGGTATCTGTAACACATGCATGCCCCCAGACATCGCTTATGGCCTCATCTGCATATAATGTGCATAAATGGTGAATTCTGGTGGACTCACAATTCCTGGGAGTTCGGTATGAGTGAGGTTAAGTATGCTCTGTCTATGGCTAAGTGGGGAAGCTGACAATCCCAAGAGGCCATGCTTTCCATGGAAGCAGAATTTGCTTTGAACTTCATAAGAAGGCAATTTAACTCTAAGAAACATGGATGACAACTATGGGGTTCAGGGATGGCCCCTCCAAAATATGCCACTTTGGCATATTATCTTGAATTAAAATTACTTGGGAAACAGCCAGTACAAGAAGGACTCTCTGGGGGTGCCTGGGTGGCTCAGTGGGTTAAGCCACTGCCTTCGGCTCGGGTCATGATCCCAGGGTCCTGGGATCGGGCCCCTGAATCGGGCTCTCTGCTCGGTGTGTGTGTGGGGGGGGAGCCTGCTTCCTCCCTCTCTCTCTGCCTGCCTCTCTGCCTACTTGTGATCTCTGTCTGTCAAATAAATAGATAAAATCTTAAAAAAAAAAAAAAAGAGGACTCTCTGAAGCTCTTCTGTCCCCTCGAAGCAGGAAATAAATCTCCCATGTGAATGATACCTGTCCCGTATAGGAGGTAAAGAAACAACCTTACCATCAGAGACAGGGAATTCAGAGAAGGCTATATTGCAAAACCCTGTTATTTCTTCACTAATTTACTACCCAAAGCCTGAACTTCTTTTTGTCAATCTTTCACAAACTTATTGTTTCTTTGTCTAAAACATGTAAAAGCTACCTGGTTTTGTTTCTTCTTTGAGGCTCATATTTTTATGGGCTCTTATTTGTATGAAATTAAACTTATTTTTCTCCTGCTACTCTGTCTTATGTTGATTTAATTATTAGACCAAAGAACCTAGAATAGAAAGAAGAAAAAACTGTTCTTCCCCAACACAAGAAATCCTATCAGATACTTTATTTTTTGCATTTCCCCCTTTGAATTACCAGGATGCTGATGGTGAAAATAAAGACATAAAAAGAGAAAGAAAGGGAAAGTCATAGCTCTTTTTGCTGTAGTCCTTCCTTACTCATCAATGAGCCGAAGGGAGAGAGTGTTGGTACAGTATGCATATATTAAGAAGTGAAATAAAATGGTAGAGAAGGTTTGTGTGGTGTTGCTGCTGTTTTGGTAAGAATAACATATATGCATGATCTAGGACATATAAATTGTATAATTTTGGCAATTCTACATTTAAGTTAAATATTACTATATTTGCATTATATAATATGAAGATGAATGGTAAAATGAATGCTAATAATTTAAACTTTTTTTCTTTTTTTGGAACTACATTAAATAGTAAATAAAAACCACTATGATCAGTTGAGAGAGAGAGATGACAGAAAAAAAGTAGTTTTATATTTTAGTACATTTAACCACTCTTTGTCCTGCTTTCTGAACAAGGGGCCTGCATTTTCCTTTTGCTCTGACCCCTGCTAATTCTGTAGCCATTAACATTCACCCTGTATAATAATTAACTAGCACAGTCTTTAGAAACAGCTTCAAGCATTATTAATTTACTGTTTAAGTGTAATACATGGGATTTTTGGAAACAGACAATCTACTTTTGAAAATCTTAGTATAATTACAAACTAAATTAATCTAGTCTCTGTTCTCATCAAATCTCCTAATGTCTTCTCCTTCCTTCCCAAATGACTCCTTGGACATCTGACCAAAGTTCCTAATTTGAGCTAACCCACCTCAGAAGTCCCTCAATTTTTGATTTAATTTCTAATTTAATTTAATTTAAATCTTCCATTTGAAATTCCACTGCCTTCATGGTCAAATCCTCAGTTGATGAAGAGAGAAAAGTCAGAGGAAAAAGTAATATCCTTTAAAGTATGAGTAATAAAGCCAACTGACACTTTTGGGGGATATTTAGATTTTAAAGAAGCACTTAGTTCAGTCTAAATGACCTTAGTGTGTAAGAAACAATGCTTCTAAAGAGGAAACTTCTATTCCTCTCTATTAAGAGGGCCATCAGACCTCAGTGCACTTGAAAGAAAGGGTTATGTTCTATTTCTCAAAAACCACACATGATTTTTTTAAACGAGCTAACTTACGGCCTTATGTACCAAGATATTCCCAATTAAAAATGGACTTCACAATCATGAACTATATAGGTTTATTTCATGTCTCTTTAAAGCTCACCAAAAATAAATGAACTTTGAAACATGTAGTAGAGACAGCCTTCCTTTCATTGTCTTTATGAATTTGACCTCTGTTTTCCCAGTTCTGTCTTATATTAGTCTGTCTGTGGTGACTTTGCAGTTTCAGAAATTTAGCTAAAGGACTCTGTGCAGAAATTTTAAGGCATTACATCCCCCCACCCCAACACACATCAACTTACTTTTCTACAGACAAGATGATTTTGGGCTTCCAGTTGAACAGAAGGTGGGTAGTGACTCATTGAGATATCACAGCTATTGCCCTGGTACAAAAAGATTGACAATCTATTTACAACTTTGAGACCACTATTTAGAAATAACTTTTAATCCATGTGGCAGGAGACTAAAAGACCTGTTCTCTTGGGCATATCTTTTTGGTTAAAAGGAAGGCTCATTGTCAGAGTATAAACTAGAGACCTTGTTATTTTTTGTCAATGACTTAAGTGGGGACTTTCAACATCTTGCATCTGTATAGCCTTTTTTTCCAGTAATCTCAAAGCTCTAATATGTTTTTAAATAGTTTTCTTAAAAAAATTACAGTAGAGGGGTGCCTGGGTGACTCAGTCAGTTAAGCATCAGACTCTTGATCTCAGGGCCATGAGTTCAAACCCCACATTGGGCATGGAGCCTACTTTATGAAAAAAAAAAAAAAAAAAAGAAGATGAATCATGGTAGACTATTCTAACCTATTTGGCTCTAGTGAATTCACACTGCTTTCTCTTCACTCCTTGGGCTGAGAGTCTTCCACATCTCTTTCAGTTCCAACCCTAGCCCCTCTGAATGGACTTAATGAAACACAGTTAAGAGTGGCCACATTCATTGAGTGCTTACTCTATGCCATAATTGTTCTAAGATTGTTTTACTTAAAATTCTCAATAACTCTATGAGGTAGGTGATATTATCATCACCATTTTACAGATGAGAAGAATGAGATGCAGAGATGTTAAGAGATGGACCAAATTATTATAACTGGTCAGTAGGGGGCGCCATGACATAGCCTGCAATCTGTCTCAGTCTTACACTCTCCAACATGTTCATCTCTTCATGGCTGTTTCAAGCCAAATACACAGATTTATTTTTCATGTATTCATTTCCCTCACCTATCTAATTCATTTATATCAGCTGGGCTCTAAGGCTTCCAAAGCTTACCACGTCCTAGGAACTTGAAATAAGTTTCTTCATTTAGATATTATTGTCATTATCCCCTTTTACAGATGCCAAAATTGAGACACAAAGAGATTTAAATTACTTGGCTAAAATCTCAGAAAATTTTGGATCCAGAATTTAAGTCTAGTTCTTTTTATCACTATGTTACATTTCACTCTTCTGTGTCAGATCTCATTTTGCTCATTCCTAAAAGTAAATTTTCTATGCCAAAGAATAGAAAAGCATTATGATGATGATGATGATGATAATGATGGTGTTGGTGATGAGTTCAGTGGTAGAGCCAAATTTTAGGCAGAGATCAGAGTCTTAGTTCCAAGCTGACATGCCAGTTGGCAATAGTGGTTCCATGGCCACAAACTGTAACTTTGTTTCCAGCCAGCCCCTTCCCAAATGCATGCTGCTAAACATGAGTCCATGAATTACAAACATTTAAATATGGATTGCATTTCATCATTCATCAAATCTCATTGCTTCATTTCATAGATAAAAAGTGCAAAGAGTTTATGTAGACTACCTGAGATCATACAGAAAATCAGTAGTAAAACTAGGATAGTAATTTAGATTTCCTGACACTAAATCTGAGGTCTTCATCCCATCAACAAAGGCTACCTATAATGGCTATTTTTTAAAACTTTTTTTTAAGATCTTATTTATTTATTAGTTAGAGAGAGAGAGAGAGAGAGAGCGAGCACAGGCAGACAGAGGCAGGCAGAGGCAGAGGGAGAAGCAGGCTCCCTGCCAAGCAAGGAGCCCGATGTGGGACTCGATCCCAGGACGCTGGGATCATGACCTGAGCCGAAGGCAGCTGCTTAACCAACTGAGCCACCCAGGTGTCCCTATAATGGCTATTTTTTCAGTGTCTTAAAAAATGTGTTCATGGATGCCTAGGTGGCTCAGTTGGTTAGGTATCTGCCTTCAGCTCAGGTCATGATCCCAGGGTCCTGGGAGCAAGTCCTACATCAGGCTTCTTGTTTGGTGGGGAATCTGCTTCTCCCTCTTCCCGTCCCTCTGCCTGCTGCTCCCCTTGTTTGTGCTCCCTCTTTGTCAAATAAATAAATAAAACCTTAAAAAAAAACTGTTTATACTTTCAAAAGATATTGGGTAGCAACTATGTCCTAGACATTACTCTAAGTTGCTAGGGACAAGGCAGTAAACAAAAAATTTGCTACCTTTATGGAGCTTTATGAGCTGGCACTGTGATGGTAAAATGTCCTGAAGTTTAAATGAGAAAAATGTCATATGAATTTGAGTTATTTTAAATTTAATCACTAGTAAAAAATTGGCTATTTAAGAATCACTGGCTTAAAATATGGATGATCCAAAACTATAATGCCTCATAGAGAGAAAAGCTTATTATTACATATATCAGTTTATACATATGATCAAAGCTCAGTCATTACATTAATAGGGTGGCATGGGTTTTGTGGTACCCATGGAAAGATGGAGAAAGTAAGGAAGGTCCAGGCTCCCAACAGCTTAGGCTTGAGATGTTATGAGTCATGTAGATGAGAGGAAATGCTTTCCCTCAATTTAAACTTCTTTAAGCAAATTCCATAACATTTGAAAAACTGTCTTTTACTCTGTGACAGTTAAAAATCATTCTCTATAGCTAAGAATTAAAACTATAATTAAATGAATAATCTGAAATTCCAAAACCCTGGTTAAATTTTCTGAAATTGATCTTTTTCAAGTCTTTCTTTAAATGATACATACCATAGTCTGTGTCAAGTTATCCAGTGGCAGAGAAATAACAATAATAAAATGTAAGTTTGTCTCTAAATCAATATACGTCTGCATCCTCTTGCCAATAATTATTATAATGAAGTAACGAAATGGAACTCTTGGTCACAAAGGCTGGCTGCATTTGCTTTTAGTCTGAATGGAAAGAGTCACCCTGAAGCTATTTCATAATGGAAAACACAGAGCAGTGCCGTTTAAAGTACTATACTAAGCCTAATCTTCAATTATAATATTTTGCAATGTCAATACACACCATTATCTGCAATAACCAGGGTTTTAAAAAATACTTAAAAATGCTTTGAGCTGATAACAAACTATGCTTTAGTGTCTTCCAAGATATTAAATGCTTCATTCTGACTCTCCCACTTAATAAGTATGTCAAGTAGATGTAGATGATATCATGTCTCCTGAAGACTCTGTTTAATGAAAATCCAGCTATAGGAAGACCTAAGAACCCAAAATATGATTTACCATTACAAATTTATAACCATCTTTGCTCATATACTTATTTAAATGTTGAACTGCTAAAGATGCATCTGCCAATCTGTATATATCCACCATTCATAACTTCTGAGAGGAAAATGCATAAGAATTCATACTCCGAAAATATTCTGAATGACAAGTGTTGGACAAAAATCTAAAGGGTTAGTAATTAAATGAACTACTACTTTTATTATTCATACCTACATTCTTCATGGTGCCTTTATTTTTTTTTTTTAAGGTTTTATTTTTTTATTTGAGAGAGAGAGAAAGAGAGAGCTCAAGTTAGGGGACGGGCAGAGGCAGAGGGAGAAGCAGACTCCAAGCTGAGATGGAGCCTAAATGGGCTCAATTCCAGGACCCTGGGATCATGACCTAAGTGGAAGTGTTAGTTAACGCAGATGCTTAACTGATTGAGCCACACAGAAACCCCTCTCATGGTGCCCTTACAAGACCCAGTGAAGAAAACATGTTTCACCTGGGAAGGTTAGCTAACCTACATGAAAGTATGCCATGAACAGTACAGAACAACCATTTGTAGTAACTTAATTTCTTTGGTTTCCTCTTTGGTTACTTCAGGAGAACTAAATTGTGCTCATACTCCCCATAGGTAATGCCATCACAATAATGTCTGCTAAAATACAGTGCAATAATGCTAGTTGTCATGATAATTAGGTGAAACAGTCTATTCCAGAAAATCAATGAAAAGAAACACAGGAGGGACCCTTTTATTATTTCCTTTATGTCCATCATGGATGGGAATTGCATAGGGCCATCCCTAGAAAATGCTGTGAAGGACACTCATTTGGTTTTCAGTACCTTGTGCCTTTTTTTTCTGAGCACTTATTTTCCATTTTTATATCTTTTTTCAGATATTGTTATTCAAGTTCCCTTCATTAAAACTCTAACACTTGGCAGTAAGTGGCCCAGCCCAGGAAGTCTCTTTGTCCCTACAGATCTCCCACTTCTCCCTCCCTGGGAGGCATGTAAAGGCTTGCCTATCAAAATCCATTCAGGAGAGACTATGGACTCTGAAAAACATTCTGAGGGTTTTGAAGGTTGGGCGGGGGAGGTTGGGGGAGCCAGGTGGTGGGTTTTATGGAGGGCACATATTGCATGGCGCACTGGGTGTGGTGCATAAACAATGAATTCTGTTACACTGAAAAGAAATTAAATAAATTTAAAAAAAAATCCATTCAGCTCCCTTAGGCAGTGCCAGCAGGGCCTAGTGAAAAAGCCTAGTGGCATTAGATAAACCTAGCTGACCAAAATGACAGCGGACAGGTAGTGAAAAGTAAACTGCCATTGGAATCACGGCCCACAAAAGTAGCCATTCTAAATCTGTGACTGCCTACAAGAATGAAAAAATTTAAACAGGACCTTGGGTCTCCTAACTTAACAGACAAAATGTCCAGGATACACTAAAAGATCACTAGCCCTACCAAAAAATCAAGAAAAATCTCAACTTAAATAAAAAAGACAGTCAACTGATGTTAACATTGGGATGGTTCCAATATCTGACAAGGATTTTTAACAGCCACAATATAGCTCTTTCAACAATCAATTACAAAGTCTTTTGGAATATATGAAAAAATAGAAAATTTCAGCAAAGAAATGGAAGTTATAAAAGGAACCAAATGGAAAATGTAGAACTGAAAAATATAACAACAGAAATGATAATAATAATAATAATAATAATAGAAATAAAAACAACCAATTTGGTGATGAACTCAAAAGAAGAGTGAAGAGGAGAGAGGACAGATCCATTGAATCCACCAGTCTGAACAACAGGGAGAAAATAGGGTATTTTTAAAATGAACAGAAACTTCAGATGCTTGTAGAACAATAACAAAAAATACAACATTCTTATCACTGGAGTCTCTGAATGAGAAAAATAGTTGCTGAATACTTCTCAAATTTGGTAAAACAGACACAACCACAGATCAAAGGAACTGAGAAATCTCCTAACAGATAAAAGCCATAGAGATACACACCTATCCACATTATAACTGAACTTCTGAAAATGAAAGAGAAAGAAAATATTTGAAGGCAATGAGAGAGAAATAAGCATTTTGATGTATTTAAACACCAACTTGAATAACAGCAAATTTCTCATTTGAAACCACAGAGTCCAGAAAGAAGTGGCAAAGCATTTTTTGCAAATGATGTAGGAAAAGACATGTCAACTGCAAATTCTGTGTGTATTCAGAAAAACTGTCTTTTAGGAAAGAAGAGAAAATGAAGGCATTTTTTTACAAAGAAAAATTAAAAGAATCTGTCACTAGCAAACCTATCCTTAAAGGCTGTCTCAAGAAAGATCTTCAAACAGAGAGGAAATTAAAAAGAAAAATCGTAGCACATAAGGAAAGAAGGAATAAGGAAAAGAACAGACACCCAGGTATACACAATCCTTTTACTTATGAGTTTCATAAGTTAATCTGATGATTGAAAAAGAAATAGAACAGCAATATGATACTTAAGAAAATGATATCTAAAAGTGTGGAAGGTAAAGGACTTAAAACAGAAGTGAGGTTTCCATACTTAAAGTGGTAAAATGTTAGTACCAGCAAACTGTGATAAGTCACATATACATATTATAATACTTAGAGCAACCACTATGAAAACTATGCAAACAGGTATACTCCAAATCACTTAGAGAAAATACTTTCAAATCATGTATCTGATAAGGGATTAATATCCAGAAAAAAGAAAGAATGCCTAGAAATGAACAGTAACAAAATCAATTAATCAAACCCAGTTAAAAAATGGGCAAAGGATTTGAGTATACATTTTCCCAAAGAATATATACAAATGGCCAAACACACATGAAAAGATGATCAGAATCACTAATCATTAGGGAAATGCAAATCAAAGCCACAATGAGATATAATTTCATATCCATTAGGTTTCCCATTATAAAACAAATAAAATAGAAAATAATATGTGTCCATGATACATATTATGTATCCATGTTACATTATGTATCCATGTATCCATGTATCCATGGACACATATTATGTGTCCATGAGGTGGAAGGACTGGAATTATTGTGCATTTTTGGTAGGGCTCAACAACAACAACAACAAACAAACAATCCAATTAGGAAGAGGCAGAGGCACTGAATAGACATTTTTCCAAAGACGACATATAAATAGCCAACAGGTACATGAAAAGATGTTCAGCATCACTAAGCATTAGGGAAATGCAAATCAAAACCACAATGAGATATTATCTCACACCTGTTAGAATGGCAATCATCAAAAATACAAGAGATAACATGTGTTGGTGAGAACTGGGAAAAAAGGGAGCCCTTGTGCACTGTTGGTGGGAATGTAAATTGGCACAGCCACTATGGAAAACAGTATGGAGGTTCCTCAAAAAGTTCAACATGGAACGTCTATGCGATCCAGTAATCCTAGTTCTGGCTGTATATCCAAAGGAAATGAAAACAGGATCTCAAAAAGGTATCTTTGAGATATCCTAGGTTTATTGCAGCACTATTCACAAATTATAAACAATACTGTTTATTCATAATAAACAAAAATATGAGAATAACCTAAGTGTTCAAAATGGCTGAATGATGAAATGGTATGTATGTGTGTACATAAACATACAAACACAAACACAACAGAATATTATGTGGCTACAAGAAGTAAGAAAAGAAAATCTTACTTGTAACAACATGGATGGAACTTAAGGGCTAAGTAAAATAAGTCAGAAAGAGAAAGACAAATACTATTTGATATCACTCATAGGTGGAATCTAAAAAAGCCCAACATAAAAAACATATTACCAAGGGCTGGGGATGATAGGGATAGGGAAATGTTGGTACAAGAATATAAACTTACAGTTATAAGATGAATAGAATGTAAAATATTATTATAGTTAATACTATATGGTATGTTTGAAAGTTGCTGAAAGAGTATATTTTAAATGTTCTCACCAAAAAAAAAAAAAAAAAAAGAAATGGTAATTATGCGACGTAATGGAGATGTTAGCTAACACTACAGTGGTAATCATTTTGCAATATATAAGCATCAAATCAATGTGCTGTACTTCTTAAATTTATACAATATTACATGTAAATTTTATCTCAACAAATCTAGAAAAAAATACAAAAAATACAATAAATAATATAAAATGACAGAGCTACTATGGAAAATAGCATGGTGCTTCCTCAAAAACTAAAAATAAAATTACCATATATCTAGCAATTCCATTTCTGGTGTATAACCAAAGTATTTGGAAGCAGGGGCTCAAAGAGATATTTGTACATCCATGTTCATAGCAGCATTATTCACAATAGCCAAAAGGGGGAGACAACTCAAATGCTCACTGACCCATGAATGAATAAACAAAACATAGTATTTATACAATGGAATATTATTCAACCTTCGAATTTTGATACATGCCATAAGATGGGTGAACCTGGATGACATTATGTTAAATGAAATAAGCCAGATACAAATGACAAATATTGCAAGATTCCACTTAAATGAAGTTCCTAGAATAAACAAATCCGTACAGAACGAAAGCAAAATAGTGGTTACCAGGAACTAGTAATGAGGAATCACTGTTAAGTTTCAGTTTAGGATGATGAAAAAGTTCTGGAGATGACAGTGATGATAGCTGCACAACACTGGGAATGTACTTAATGCCACTGAACTGTATACACTAAAAATAGTTAAAATGGCATATTTTGTTATGTGTATTATACTGTGATAAAAAGCATCAAAAACAAATCAACACAGACTCCCCCATACTGTTCAAGTAACCCACAGAAAGGTGAGAAAAGAGAAACAGGAAAAAAAAAAGGGTTAGAGGAAACAAACAGAAAACAAATAATGAAGTAGCCATCTTCATTTCAATAATTTCCTTAAATATAAATGGCCTAATTATGTGAATTAAGACATAGAGATTGGTGGTATGAAATAAAGCATGGCCCCAAAATATGTTTAAAAGAAAATCACTTCAACTTCACAGAAAAAAAATACCATGCAAACAGTAATTTTTAGAAAACAGGGGTGACTGTATTGATAACAGATTAAGTAGTCATCAAAACAAGAAATTTAACTAGAGAAAAAGGAGGGACATAACACAAGGATACAAGGATCAATATGTTGAGAAGCCAACAATACTAATCCTAAAGATGTATACAAATAGAACCTCAAAATACATGTATCAGAAACTGACCAAGTTTCAAGGAGAAGTAGAAAATCCGCAATTAGAGAATCCAACACCTTCCTCTTAAAAACTGATAGAACAACTAGATAGAAAGTCAGCGAAGACATAGAAGACAATCAACAGACTCTACGTGACATATGCAGAACATCATACCCAACAACAGCAGAATATATGTATTTTTTTCCCCAAACACCCACTGAACCTTTACCAAGATAGATCAGTTCCTTGGCCACAAAACAAACCTCAACAAAAAGAAAAGTATTGAAATCAAACATAATGTGTTCTCCAACCATATGGAATCTAACTGGAAATGAGTGACAGAAAGCTAACAAGAAAATTTCCAAATATGTGGATATTAAAATATAGACTTCTAAATAATCCATGGGTCAAAGAGCAATGAAAATGAAAACTCAAAATACATGGATGCAGTTAAATCCATGGTAAGAAAGAAACTTACAGCGTTTTAAATGAGGAAATATCTTCAATCAATAATTTCGGTTCCTACCTAAAGTAATGAGGAGATGATGAACAAAATCTTTAAGAAAAGATGCATATCACAATTGCAGAAACCAAATAAGGAACATAATTATAGATTTTATGCTGCCTGTTAAAAAGATAATAAGGGGACGTTAAAAAAAAGACTTCATGCGCAAAAATTTGACAATGTAGGAAAAATGGACCAATTCTTCAAAAACTGCAAACTACCAAAACTCAACCAAGGTGTGATAGATAGTTTGAATAGCCCAATAACTATCAAAGAACATGAACTGACAATTTAAAGAGTCCTGAAAAAAAATCTCCAGGTTCAGGTGGTTTTACAGGAGAATTCTACTCAACATTTAAAGTATTGTCAGTATTTTTCATAACCTTTTCTAGAAAATAGAAGGGAGCAACTCTCAACTCATTTTAGGAAACCAAAACCTGACAAAACCCTCCAAAATAACAAAGCTGAAGACCAGTAGCCCCCATGAATTTAAATGTAAAAATGCTCAACACAATACTGGTAAATGAAATCTAACAACACATAAACAAAAGTATATGCCATAACCAGTTGTGCAAAGTTGGTTCAACATTTTAAGAGTCAGTGTGGGGTACCTGGCTGGCTCAGTCACTGGAATGTGTGACTCTTGATCCTGGGGTTCTGAGTTTGAGCCCAATGTTGGGGACAGAGATTACTTACAAATAAAATCTTTAAAAAGATCAAGTCAAATCAGTGAATCAATGTATGAAAAGCTAAAGAAATATCACATGATTCTATCAACTTTAGAGAGAAAAATTTCTTTTTGACAAAATCCAATATAGATGTATGAAAACAACTCTTAGAAAGCTAGGCGTAGAGGGAAATCACCTCAACTTGGCAA
>ML111515.1:44666-71687 GCA_003697995.1 Taxidea taxus jeffersonii | reverse complement strand
ATATATATATATAATGTAATATTTAAATGTGTAAATATGTATATTTTATTTAAAGGATGCATCCTTTAAATAAAGAGGTAAGTAGTTTTTTAGCTGAAAAGCCTAGAGGGAGAATTGGATTCAATCACATTAATTTCAACATTCACATCCTCAGAACTTTAGTTCTATTTCTCTGTTTTCTGTGATGCTTTTGGCAATTTTCCTCCTCTGTTAGTCACTTTCACCATTAAGACTGCTTATCTGATGAGTAAAAGTATATGCAGCAGTTCCTGAATTCCCATCTAAACACCATTCCAACTCTTCCAATATTCTATTAGTTTTCAAGGAGCTAGACAAAGCTTCTTTTCTCAGTGCCCTAGTGAAATGTTCTGAATGCCACATGGCCTAAATTGGATCTCATAATCATTTCAGAACTGAATTCTGTGGCTAGAAGAGTGGGACTTCTTCATGGAAAAAGAGAGGGGTGTGGGAATGCCATTATACCAAAGGAAAGCTCTAGGCACTAGCGAGAATTCTAGGGAGTGAGTCTTGGGTAAGGAGCATCATATATCAACTTTAGCAGGATTATCTGGAATTCTTAATAGTACTATGCATTCCTTCCAGAGTATTCTTTTTTCTTTTTTTCCATATAAAGGCCCACTCAGCATGTGTGGCTCCATTTTGTCTCTTTTTTCCTCATGTGTTTGAAGACTTTCCCATTGCCTCTATGTTCTTGACTTCTTCTGTGTCAGCACTTCAGATTCTAAGCAATCCATTGGTCTTTTGATTGATTGTTTTTGATATTGTTCATAGGGTATTTAGATGCCATGCTATAACAGAAAAGCAAAAATGACAAAGCAGCACATAATTTTTACCTGAAAATACCTGCTCTACAAAGATATTCAATGTTGTATTTATATGTTATTTTTGTGTTTTGGAGAAACAAAAGCAAATGCATATACTTTGATGAAATCCATTCAACTGTGAAATTATCAGGGTCAAACTAAAGGATACAGGTTGCTTGCATCACTTAATTACATATTCAATTTTACCTATAGTGTAACACTAAGAAATAGTGATGCTAATATTCTACAGAGAACTGAACCAAAGTGACACTGGAGGTGTCCCTGGTGAAGGAAACAGACCAATTTCAGATTCCCAGGGTGTGCTGTATTTTCCTTTAGAGACATGGCACAAATTTGAGGATGGTTTCAGAGAATGTGTCCAAAGTAGGAAACAAATGTAAAACCTTTTTTTCCTGAGGCGCCTGTGTGGCTCAGTGGGTTAAGCCTCTGCCTCATGATCTCAGGATCCTGGGATCGAGCCCTGCATCGGGCTCCCTTCTTGGCAGGGAGCCTGCTTCCCTCTCTCTCTCTGCCTGCCTCTCTGCCTACTTGTGATCTCTGTCTGTCAAATAAATAAATAAAAATCTTTATTAAAAAAAAACAAAAAACCCTTTTTTCCTCTCTCATATATTGTTGTCAGATTGCAGAAAAGCACAAGAGGAAGACCCTGTATTTGAGGGATTGAAAGATTATTGAGACATGAATGAATAACAAAAATAACCATAATAAATCTATCTCAGATTGTCCAATAGCAAGAATCAGGATTTTATCTAAGAAACTTAGGAGTATTTTTTTCATGATTATACTACCTAGGTAGTACGACCTATAGTACTACCTAGGTAGTATAATCTATAGGTAGTCTATACTACCTATGTTTAATGTGAAAAGCATTAATATAGCTCGTTGTGCAAAGAAGGTACAAAAGTTAAAGGAGTTGTATCTTTGTACTGTTAATTTTGCCATCTTGAAAATAAAAATTAAAATACCACCGAGGTACAGGTTTTAAGTCTTAGATCAGAGTTTATGAAGTTCCAATAGTAGATGTAAACCTGCTGCATACCAGAAACAATATTACCAATGTGGTCAGGTCACCAGGAAACTTTCTAGAGAAGCAAGTGCAAGAGGCCAGTGCATGTAGTCAAATGTTCTAAGTTCAAATGACAGAACATCCTGAAACTGCATGAAACTTTTTTTGTTGACATCCAATGCTATCAACAAACACCCAATTCTCATCTTCTTTTTCTGCCACCTGAGTGTGTTTGATTTATCTTGCCCTCAGATAAGGTTAATGGCTGGAGTGTAACACACTCCACACTGATGTAGCCATGGCAGATAAATTCATTCTGCATTGAGTTTCTTTTTTCCAAATGACAGAACTCTTGAAGTTAGTTAAAGCAAAGCCACACTCAGTGGGATTAACGGTACAATAAGTCACATTACCAAGAACCCATGAAAATATTCCCATTATGTTTGCACATTCATATAAGTAAATGTAAATCTAGAGAGTATTTCAATGAAATTCATTTTCTGAATGCCCTGGTTCTCCGTGTACCTGGTGGGGTTTTCTACAACATTAAATTTTTTGTCCGATAAGTCTGATTACTTAACCTCATCTAGGGTGATACTAGAGGCCACAATTATAATCATTCTTAGACTATTATGTACTCACTTCCACTTGATACATTTTTGGCTGGTTAATTTTTCAGGCTGCTTTTTCCTGTTTTATATCTGGGAGTATTTTTTTTTTTTTGAGTGTAGCGGTCACACAATGTTACATTTACAATTTCAGTTATACAACATAATGATTCCACAAGTTTATACCTTATGCTATGCTCACCACAAGTGTAGCTGTCATACATTGCTCTTACAATATCATTGCCTGTATTCCTTGTGCTGTGTCTTTTGTTTCCATGACGTATTCATTCCATAGCTGGAAGCCTGTGTCTCTCACTTACCTTCATCAATTTTGTCCATCCTTCCCCTCTCTGACAACCATGAATTTATACTCTTATTTACAAGCTTGATTCTGCTTTTTGTTTATTTATTCAATTTTTTATGAATTTCACATATGAGTGAAAACTTACGGTATTTCTCTTTCTCAGTCTGACTTATTTCACTTGACATAACTCTTTAGGTCTGTCTGTGGTTGGTCCAATTGGCACAATCTTACCCTTTTTTATGGCTATGTACACACACATACACACACACACACACACACGAGATATATATGTATCTATGATATATTTATGTATATGCATATACATATACATATATGCATATGAGAGATACATATTCCAGTAGTAGAATTACTAGATCATATGGTGTTTCTATTTTAAATTTTTTGAGGAACTTCCCTGCTGTTTTCCACAGTAGTTGTATCAATTTGCATTCCTACCAACAAAGTGTAAGTGTTCCTTTTTTCCTACATCCTTGCAAATGCTTGTTATTTCTTGTCTTTTTTTTTTTTAATTTATGTTTTTATCCCCAGGGGTACGGGTCTGTGAATCACCAGGTTTACACATTTCACAGCATTCACCACAGCACATACCTTCCCCAATGTCCATAACCCCACTACTCTCTCCTGACCCCCGTCCCCCCAGGAACCCTCAGTTTCTTTTGTGAAATTAAGAGTCTCATATGGTTTGTCTCCCTCCCGATCCCATCTTCTTTCATTTATTCTTTTCCTACCCCTCAAACCCCCACATTGCATCTCCACTTCCTCATATCAGCGAGATCATATGATAGTTGTCTTTCTCTGATTGACTTATTTCGCTAAGCATAATACCCTCTAGTTCCATCCATGTCGTCACAAATGGAAAGATTTCATTTCTTTTGATGGCTGCATAGTATTCCATTGTATATATATACCACCTCTTCTTTATCCATTCATCTCTTGATGGACATCTAAGTTCTTTCCATAGTTTGGCTATTGTGGACATTGCTGCTATAAACATTCGGGTGCACGTGCTCCTTCGGATTACTACGTTTGTATCTTTAGGGTAAATACCCAATAGTGCAATTACTGGGTTATAGGGTAGTTCTATTTTCAACTTTTTAAGGAATCTCCATGCTGTTTTCTAGAGTGGTTGCACCAGCTTGCATTCCCACCAACAGTGTAGGAGGGTTCCCCTTTCTCTGTATCCTCACCAGCATCTGTCATTTCCTGACTTGTTCATTTTAGTCATTCTGACTGGTGTGAGGTGGTATCTCATTGTGGTTTTGATTTGTATTTCCGTGATGCCGAGTGATGTGGAGCACTTTTTGTGTCTGTTGGCCATCTGGATGTCTTCTTTGCAGAAATGTCTGTCCAGGTCCTCTGCCCATTTCTTGATTGGATTATTTGTTCTTTGGGTGTTGAGTTTGCTAAGCTCTTTATAGATTTTGGTTACTAGCCCTTTATCTGATATGTCGTTTGCAGATATTTTCTCCCATTCTGTCAGTTGTCTTTTGGTTTTGTTAACTGTTTCCTTTGCTATGCAAAAGCTTTTGATCTTGATGAAGTCCCAATAGTTCATTTTTGCCCTTGCTTCCCTTGCCTTTGGCATTGTTCCTAGGAAGAAGTTGCTGTGGCTGAGGTCGAAGAGGTTGCCACCTGTGTTCTCCTCAAGGATTTTGATGGATTCCTTTCTCCCGTTGAGGTCCTTCATCCATTTTGAGTCTATTTTCATGTGTGGTGTAAGGAAATGGTCCAATTTCATTTTTCTGCATGCGGCTGTCCAATTTTCCCAACACCATTTGTTGAAGAGGCTGTCTTTTTTTCATTGGATATTCTTTCCTGCTTTGTCAAAGATTGGCTGACCTTGGAGTTGAGGGTCTATTTCTGGGCTCTCTATTCTGTTCCATTGATCTACATGTCTGTTTTTGTGCCAGTACCATACTGTCTTGATGATGACAGCTTTGTAATAGAGCTTGAAGTCTGGAACTGTGATGCCACCAACTTTGGCTTTCTTTTTCAATATTCCTTTGGCTATTTGAGGTCTTTTCTGGTTCCATATAAATTTTAGGATTATTTATTCCATTTATTTGAAGAAAATGGATGGGATTTTGATAGGGATTGCGTTATATGTGTAGATTGCTTTAGGTAGCATAGACATTTTCACAATATTTGTTCTTCCAATCCAGGAGCATGGAACATTTTTCCATTTCTTTGTGTCTTCCTCAATTTCTTTGATGAGTACTTTATAGTTTTCTGAGTAGAGATTCTTTGCCTCTTTGGTTAGGTTTATTCCTAGGAATCTTATGGTTTTGGGTATGATTGTAAATGGGATTGACTCCTTAATTTCTCTTTCTTCTGTCTTGTTGTTGGTGTAAAGAAATGCAACTGATTTCTGTGCATTGATTTTATATCCTGACACTTTACTGAATTCCTGTACAAGTTCTAGCAGTTTTGAGTTGGAGCCTTTGGGTTTTCCACATATAGTATATATAGTGATACAAGCCTTTCTCAAGAAACAAGAAATATCTCAAATACACAACCTAACCCTACACTACCTAACCTACACAGGAGCTGAAGAAAGAACAATAAAGAAAGCCTAAAGCCAGCAGGAGAAGAAAAATCATAAAGATCAGAGCAGAAATCAATGAAATAGAAACTAAAAAAACAATAGAACAAATCAATGAAACTAGGAGTTGGTTCTTTGAAAGAATTAATAAGATTGATACACCCCTGGCCAGACTTATCAAAAAGAAAAGAGAAAGGACCCAAATAAATAAAATCATGAATGAAAGAGGAGAGATCACAACCAACACCGAAGAAATAGAATTATTAGAACATACTATGAGCAACTCTACACCAACAAATTCGACAATCTGGAAGAAATGGATACATTCCTAGAGACATATGAACTACCACAACTGAACTAGGAAGAAACAGAGAACCTGAACCAGTAAGGAGATTGAAAAAGTCATCAAAAATCTCCAAACAAACAAAAGCCCAGGGCCAGATGGCTTCCCAGCGGAATTCTACCAAACATTTAAAGAAGAATTAATTCCTATTCTCCTGAAACTGTTCCAAAAAATAGAAATGGAAGGAAAACTTCCAAACTCATTTTATGAGGCCAGTATCACCTTGATCTCGAAACCAAACAAGGATATCATCAAAAAAGAGAATTATAGACCAATATCCTTGATGAACACAGATGCAAAAATTCTCACCAAAATACTAGCCAATAGGATCCAACAGTACATTAAAAGGATTATTCACCATGACCAAGTGGGATTTATTCCAGGGCAGCAGGGTTGGTTCAACATCCTCAAATCAATCAATGTGATACAATACATTAACAAAAGAAAGAACAAGGACCATATGATACTCTCAATAGATGCTGAAAAAGCATTCGACAAAGTACAGCATCTCTTCCTGATTAAAACTCTTCAAAGTGTAGGGATAGAGGGCACATACCTCAATATTATCAAAGCCATCTATGAAAAACCCACCGCAAATATCATTTTCAATGGAGAAAAACTGAAAGCTTTTCCGCTAAGATCAGGAACACGGCAGGGATGTCACCACTGCTATTCAACATAGGACTAGAAGTCTTAGCCTCAGCAATCAGACAACAAACAGAAATTAAAGGCATCCAAATTGGCAAAGAAGAAGTCAAACTATTTCTTGTCTTTTTTTATTTTAGCCATTCTAATGGGTGTAAGGTTGTATCTCAGTGTGGTTTTGATTTGTATTTCCCTGATGATTAGTGACATTGAGCATTTTTTTCATGTGACTGTTGGCCATCTTTATGTCTGGGAGTAATTTTTAAATGTCAGATTTATGGAGGGAATTTAGTCTATTTCAAATACTGATAGAGATTTTTACTTATTTTATATTTCTTGATCTCAAGAAATTTGAAAGACTAAGCTAAGGGTGGGAAAAACATGCTCTTCTGACATTTTTTTTTATGATAACATGTAAGCCTTTCCATTTTTATGCATATGAACATAAATGTATTAAAAATTTTTTATATCAATATGAACATTTTGATCTGTTCCTTTTTCTTAATGTATATAGAGAAAAATGAACTGTCATTGATCATAACACTGTAAGGTGCATAATTATTGCTATTAATATAATTCACTAAACTGAAAAAATAACAAATTACTTTTAATGAGTCCTCCAGACATACATTTATTTCAATCTACAAACTCATTTGTATCTTTTTGTATATATAAATAAAATTAGCATTCTCTGATATTCTTAGAAGAACTCTTTCTTTGTAAAGTAATAAAAATAGCACATATATCAAAACAATTTCCTTAAAGTCAAGTTTTCTAGCACTTGCAGGAAATTATTAATACTCTGGCAAACTTTCTGCTTTTTAGAACTATTATTCTTTTCTGTGCAAGTGGGTAAATTCAGCTACCTCTATATGATGTGAAGTGGAACAAGGAAAAACACATATAAAAAGAATTAATGTTACATATAAAATAATCCATAATCATTTTTACCTAAAATATTGCAGATATCACTATAATAATGTAGATATGATGTTAAAAATTATAAACAGTGGAGTCAAACTGCTTAGATGGGAATTCTGGTTCAAGTACTTTCTAGATATGAACAAGTAACTTTCATGCCTTAGTATTTTTCAAAAGTATATTAGTGTATTTATAAAAGTACAAATGATAATAGTATCTTCCAGGTAAGTGATTATGGCAATCGAATATTATAATGCAGATTCAATAGTCATTAAAGTCATATCACTTAAATTATAGGTAAGAAACTTATTTTTTTATCTTGAACCTATAAATATAAATAAAGTATTTTTTTTTATTATATTTATTTGTCAGAGAGAGAGCGGGAGCGAGCACAGGCAGACAGAGGCAGAGGGAGAAGCAGGCTCCCCACCGAGCAAGGAGCCCGATGCGGGACTCGATCCCAGGACCCTGGGATCACGACCTGAGCCGAAGGCAGCCGCTTAACCAACTGAGCCACCCAGGTGTCCCTATAAATAAAGTATTTAATCTCTGCCTCCAATTCCTAACACAGAACTCTTAAAACCCTTGTAATTTCCTGAATAATAGAGGTGCTAGGATCATCTTTTGTTCTCGTATTTGGTCATTGATCCCAGTTCTTGATTCAGTTCCTAAATTCTTTGGAATTTCTTGAGCAATAAGATAGGAATATTTTTCATTCTAACAAACCAGTTCTGCAGGGCTCCTGGATAGCTTCAGAATGGAGGTGGTCACCAGAAAAAGCAAGCTATGATTAGAAGCTTGGAACTTTTAGCCCAGTCACCATCCTCCAGGAAGGGGAGATGGGCCAGAAATTGAATTAATAATTATTCATGTCTATCTGATGAAGACCCCATAGAAATCCCTCAACTATAGGGTTCTAGAGCTCCCTTACTGGTGCACATGGGAGGATGGTGCAGCCCAGCTTTACAGGGACTCTTCCTGACCTTGACATGTGTATCTCTTCATCTGATTCATCTATATCTTATATCATATCCTTTATGATAAACTGGTAAGCATGAGTAAATCTTTCCCTGAGGTCTGTGAGTTACAGAGAATTGTGAGAACTTCCAATTTATACTTGGTTAGGTAGAAGTATGGGTGACAACCTGGGTCTTGTGATTCGTGTCTACAGTGGGAGATAGTCTTGCAGGACCTGTGGGGTCTCAGAAAGCTCGAAGTAGTTAGTGTCATAATTGAATTACAGGACACTCCAATGTCTGGAGAGTTGGAGGATTAGTTGGTGTAGGGGGACAAAAAAAACCCCTACACATTTGGTGTCAGAACTATTGTGAGTGTAGAGGAAATCATATTTTCTTTTAACATATACATGCAAAGTGTGTCCTTCCACAAAATGATAGCAAACCATGTTTTGTTGGTCATTTTATTAGTAATTTTTGCATTTTCTCTTTTGTTCCCCCTTTTGTATTTCCTCATGTCTACTTATTTTTCAAGCCTCTATCTTCTCTTTATGTATATCTTATTCTTCTTGCAGACTCTTCTCCAGCCACTCTTGGTTTTGAAACTGTGCCAAGTTTATTCTGCTTCTAAGATTGTATTTATTTATTTGACAGAGAGAGACCACAAGTAGGCAGAGAGACAAGCAGAGAGAGAGAGGAAGGGAAGCAGGCTCCCTGCTGAGCAGAGAGGCCAATGCGGGGCTCCATCCCAGGACCCTGGGATCATGACCTGAGCTGAAGGCAGAGGCTTTCACCCACTGAGCCACCCAGGTGCCCCTATTCTGCTTCTAAATACACAAACTCAAAAAGGCATTTGTTCTGAGAAGGATAATAAGAGATGAGAAAAACAACAAATGTATATAATTCATTTGTGGTTGTAAATTTGAAAGACTAATTCTATATGGGGAGGAGAATATTTTAATTAATCAAATCACTATTTTGAAATGTTGAGAACTGTGTATGTAACATTGATAGTCCAATCAGATGGTTTCATGATTTGTAATAGTGTTTAGTTTTAACGACATATCCAATCAGAGACTAAGATGTGCATGAGTATCTTTGAATATTTTGTTTCAAAATGTATGAGATGTCTGTTTGTTTGTCTGTTTATTACCTTGAAATGGCTACCCAAACTTAATTCTTTTTTAATTCTCACATAATTTTTGATGAGTGTTTACTGTGAAGAATTATGCAAAGGGTCTAATATTTTACCTTATGAGCAAACTAAATTTAGCTTGTCACAGCTTCATAGATACTAGCAGAAGATGTGAGACTCCTGGGTGAAAGACAAAATACTTTATTTCTTATGACACAGAGGGAGCATGAACTTAATGCTTATATCTGTTCACCATGTCCTCCAAATCTTACCAGGTTATGTGGGAGAGTCCATATTAGGTGGTGCATACTCAGGGACTCGTGTCATAGTTGAGGAAACTTAAGCTTTTTTAATTTATATTTAAATGGTTTTACTTCTTTGTTTGAGAGAGAGAGAGACAGTGCTCAGGCCGGGGGAGGGAAAGAGAGAGAGGAAGAAGCAGACTCCCCGCTGAGCAGGAAGCCTGATGCAGTTCAGTCCAAAGACCCTGGAATCATGACCTGAGCCCAGGGCAGATGCTTAACTGACTGAACCACCCAAGCGCCCCTTTTATGCCTTTAAAGAGATCTGCCAGCTAACTTATCTAACTGTTGCCCCGGGAAGGGACACATTATCATTAATATCACAGGCAGCAACAACAAAACTTCCCTCTTCCTCAAAGGAGCACACTGTGTCTATCTTCCAAAGCTATTTGCTATAAAAAAATTCTTGAAAATATAGTCAGGACAAAGGCTGTCAGTACCTTTGTTCAAGGGATATGCAGAAATATGAGAAACCCATAGAAAATTGTGTTCTAATTTTCAAGGTTTTTTGTAACTATTATGTTTTTTTAAAGATTTTATTTATTTGTTTGACAGACAGAGATCACACAAGTAGTCAGAGAGGCAGGCAGTGAGAAAGGAAGGGAAGCAGGCTCCCCACTGAGCAGAGAGCCAGATGCGGGGCTCTACCCCAGGACCCTGGGATCATGACCTGAGCCGAAGGCAGAGGCTTTAACCCACTGAGCCACCCAGGCGCTCCGGTTTCTTGTAACTATTATTATATGAAGCATTAATGATTGATGGAGATGAGACCAAAGATAAAGAAATATTGTTTGAGAATGCTTGCTGAATATGGAAAACAATCACTAGGACAACTATTTCATGTAATAGATCTACAAAACCACCTCTGTAGATTAGAGACCTAATTAAGAACAGCAAAATTTTTAAAATTTCAAAAAATAAATGAGAATGTTTTATTTATAGAGATGAATTTTAAAAACAATACACTAATCAGTTCTTTGAGTGGTAAACTTAACTAAACTTATAAAATAGCATGTATGTATGAAAAAAATCTTTAAAATGTCAGTTACAAACTAAAAATATTTGTAAATTATTAAATTTATAAAAATACGTGGAGAGATTTATGAATTGGTAATAAAATGAAAAACAAGCCAATAGAAAATTTGCACAAAAATTGAACTAGCATGTCAGAGAAAAATAAACACAAATGACCAATGAAAATGTCAAGATACTGATATTCAATAGTTATAAGGAAATGCACACTAAAGCCAAATTACACCACTATTTTAATGTATTTTAGATATAGTTGGTACATCAAAATGAAAAACATGAAAATAAATATGCTTCCAAGGATATGTAGCCATGTAGCATATCTTATATATATGCTTGTGGAATAAAAATTTTTATTACCAAACTTGAAAACAGTTTGCATTAGGCAAATAAAATTGAAATCACACACATAAAGCAATGCAGAAATCCCACTTCTAGATATACACTCTAATTACTCAAAAGGAAAGATGCTCATGACAGTATATTTTAGTGATAGCAAAACCAGTGCATAATACAAATATGTGTTACCAGGGGAATGAACAAGCTATGTGTGATATATTTAAAAAAACTATAGTAGTAAAAATGAGTGAACAATAGCTCCATTCATCAACATAAACTCATGTGTTAACATAATATTAAGCAAATCTATAGTTACAGAATACATACTGTGTTTCTATTTATATAAAGTTCCAGTCTTACAAGGCTAAGCAATATACTGATCAGAAATATAAATGTAGAATGATATTTTTTTAAAGATTTTATTTATTTATTTGATAGACAGAGATCACAAGTAGGCAGAGAGGCAGAGAGAGAGAGGAGGAAGCAGGCTGTCCGCAGAGCGGAGAGCCCGATGTGGGGCTCGATCCTACGATCCTGGGATCATGACCCGAGCCGAAGGCAGCGGCTTTTACCCACTGAGCCACCCAGGTGCCCTGTAGAATGATATTTTTAAAATCAAACAAAATAAAGAACCAGAAAATGGAAGATAACTGTAAAAGCATCATAAATAAAAGTGACAAGTTGGATTATGAAATGTGCTAACAATGAAAACCTAGATGAAATGTATACATTTCTAGACATATACATATATTAACAAAATTAACACAAGAATAAGAATACTTAATAAATCAGACAAATAATTATTAGACAATTTGAAATGATGGACAGCTTTTCACAGTTTCTCAAATAAAAATTAAATATTCTTTCTTGAGATAAATAATTTCTAATAAGATAATTTTATTTTCAGACATCCAATGATTAAAGAGGACACTTGTTATGTTCGCAAGTGTTAGGAAACAAGCCTTTACTATGTTAAATAACAGCGGTGAGAGTAGGCATCTCTGTCTTGTTTCTGACCATAGAGGAAAAGCTGGTGCAGCCACTCTGGAAGACAGTATGGAGGTTCCTCAAAAAGTTAAAAATGGAATTACCCTAAGATCCAGCATTGCTCTACTAGGTATTTACCAAAATAATATAAAATGCTAATTCAAAAGGGCAACTGCACCCTGATGCTTATAGCAGCATTATCTATAATAGCCAAATTATGGAAACAGCCCATCTGTCCATGTACTGATAAATGGGTAGGGAAGATGTGGTGTATATATACACATACATGCAGTGAACTATTACTCAGTCATAAAAAAGAACAAATTCATACCATTTACAATGACGTAGATGGAGCTAGACAGTATTAATGCTAAGTGAAATAAGTCAGAGAAAGACAAATACCATATTATTTCACTCATATGTGGAATTTAAGAAAAGAACGGATGAACATAGTGGGAAAAAAGAGAGAGAGAGGGGCAAACAATAAAATACTCTTAACTCTAGAGAGTACACTGAGGGTTGCTGGAGGGGAGGTGGGCAGGGGGTGGGTTAAATGGATGATAGGTATTAAAGAGTACACTTGTGATGAGCACAGAGTATTGTATAGTACTGTTAAATTACTATATTGTACCTGAAACTAATACTACATTTTATCTTAACTAACTGGAATTAAAATAAAAACTTAAAAAGTTAAAAAATTAAAGATATCCCCCCAAAATAAATGTGCCTTTAAAATTCTGAAAAACAGGGATGCCTGGGTGGCTCAGTTGGTTGAATCTGCCTTCAGTGTGGCTCAGTGGGGAGCCTGCTTCTCCTTCTTCCTCTGCCCCTCCTCATGTGCTCTTTCTCTCTGTTAAATAAATAAATAAACTTTAAAAAAATAAAATTCTGAAAAACAAGAAAAAAAATTTTTTTGCTAGAGTTATAAATTATTCACAAAATTTTTGGAGTGGTGGTTGGTTAATGTATCAATACCATCAGTGTGTCCTCCAAAATTTCTTTTTTACAAGTCAACACACCAAGGCAATAATTTATCTAAAAACTGAAGTCTGTAAGTTCTGATGTCTATTGTATTGCTTTGTACAACACCAAAATCTATAAACATACCAAAAAGTTATAATAGAAGTTGTTACAGCCTTAAAATAGAGAAGTTTTCATCCTTTTAACTGTTAGTTTTTAAATTTTTAAAAGAAAATTTGAATTTGAGTATAATTGACACAGGATGTTACATTAGTTTCAGGTGTAGAACATAGAGATTCAATAAGTAAACACGTTACCCTGTACTCACTACAAGTGTAGCAACCATCTGTCACCATATAATACTGTTACACTATCACTGACTGTATTCCCTCTGCTTTATCTTTCATAACCATGACTTATTCTTAGTATGAACAAGTTCTCATCCTATAAAAAAATGTAAAAACATACAGAGTCAAATATAAATAGTTTGGCACTCAAAAATTCAGAAATACATTGAGTAATGTACACAACTAGTGTGTTTAAAAAAGTTTCACTCTTTTATCAGGACTTATTCAATAAAATCATTTTAACATTAAAAAATTGTATTTTAGATAGCAGTGAAACTATGAGAATGAAAGTGTTATCAAAATATAATTAGTAAAAAATATATAATTAGTAAACTAAGATAAAATGTACGTTAATTTTTGAAGTGTGAAATATGTAGAAATACTTTCAATACATGCACATATAGATATTTAGAATGTAAAAATATCATCTAGAAAACACTCTTACCTATCAATAAATAAAGGCCAGGAATCCATGAGAAAGTATGTAAAAATGCAATTCGCAGGAGAGAGAACTCCTCATGTTCTTACATACCCGTAATTCATGATATGCAGGACAAAAGTAGAGTGAGATACAGCTTTATACCAATCAAATTGGAGGGAAATTAGACAACTGACTATTAATAAATTGAACAAGTCTGTGGAGATGTGGATATAGGCTTTTGTAGTAGTCCTGGAAACTTAACTTAATTAAGCCCCTTGAAAAGGTAATTTAACAGTAGCTGTTGAAATAAACACAATGGCCAGGTCCAGTATTGCAGTTGATTGGCATCTGTAATTCCATATGTGTACAACTAGATGCTGTAGCAATGTTCATTTGAGTCCTGCCTTCAGTAGTCACAAAGAATAAGAGACAAATTAAATATTCATCTGTGGAGGAATGGTTCCATGAAACTGGCATTTTTATATTAAGATGTTCAAAAGCAGCTATTAGAAAGCATACGTTCACACCTATATTCACTAACATTCATTCCCAAATACATTGTTCAAGGAGTATCATATGCTATAGATTATAACTTACCACAAAAGTTTATAGAACATCTCTACTCTCAATATTTTCTTATATGTTTGTATTCACATATACATATATGAACATTTATGTATTTATTCACTTTTGCAAATGTGATATATGTGTGCACACACATTTATAAACATTATAAAACACAAAAATCTGTGACTTACTTTAGAAACGATTTTGTATCTTTAGAAACTCTTATATGATCACGGTAGTCAATAAATAAATAAAAGTGTGCCTTCCATTTTTCTTTAAACTGACAGTTGCCTATGGCATATTAAAAACCACTATTAGAGGGGTACCTGGATGGCTCAGTGGGTTAAAGCCTCTGCCTTCAGCTCAGGTCATGATCTCAGGGTCCTGGGATCAAGCCCCGCATTGGGCTCTCTGCTCAGCAAGGAGCCTGCTTCCTCCTCCTCTCTCTCTGCCTGCCTGCTTGTGAACTTTCTCTCTGTCAAATAAATAAATAAAATCTTAAAAAAAAAAAAACCACCATTAGAAATTAGTACTATCTCAGGTGACTATGCACTTCTTTCCTTATCCCTAGAGTTTTGCTACCCAAGGTTCATTATTTCCCAACCTGTTTCCTAACCTGTTCATACAAATTCATTTCAGTTAGTTTAACTTCATTGTGTTTTACTTTTGGTTGGATTTATCTAATTTAATTATAGAAATCTATGAGTACAAAAGAAACATTTCTGTAAAAACTGATTTTAAATTTTTTAAAAAAGCCAAAAAATGTCTTTAACAAAGTTCATAAAACTTGAGATTTTTTATCCAAATTGCTTGCAATTATTTAAAGATTTTCATCCACTTTAAAGACATCAAAACTGGAAACCATTTAAAATGGATTACAGATAATATTATGGAAAAAAAGACAGGATTCTAATTGGGTAGTATGAATATGGATGTATATAAAAATAAGAATAGTTTATGGTTTAAATTAAGCTTATATAAAATAATAAAGATATGTATGTCTCTTATAATTCTAAGAGCTAATTAAGTATTTCACTTCACTGACCAACCAATAGTGCACAGGATTAGAAGTCTTCAAATTCACATTTTAATCCATAGAACAGTACCTGCAGATATGTATCACAAACAACAAGGATGGACAAATTGTGGAGAATGGTTGGAGTCAAGGTGACTGAAAGTGATGGTCAAAGTGCACTTCAGAAGTATCTGAATATTTTGCTGTATTGTTAAGATTTCTTTTTCAATCTATTGTTAGGCAATTAAAATTGATTTTGAAAAAGGGATTAAGCACAAATGGTGCATAGATGCACAAAAATACGTACCATATTTTTAGTTACAAACCATCTTTCTAACTAAAGTTACAAGAAATCCCATATCACTCATAGTCTTTACCTAGAAGAATCATATTATATTGAAAATAACTAAAATTAGACTCACATTTTAATATGTAAATAAGTAGTGCATTTTATCTCCTTTCTTCAAGAACTATTCCTGGGCAGTATGTAAACATGTCAGTCAAGTTTCTTTCATATTGCCTTAAGTTGAAATGCTATTTTTCACATATAGTTTGAATTTCCTTATCTACTAAAAAATATGACAAAGGGAAACAACTTTCCTTTAATTTATATACACATAACCAAATGTCTTAATAGCACTGATAAATATGATTATATAATCAATGCACTCTTCTCTTATTGTTTCTCTTCTCATTATCTCTCCTAGAACTGTCTTTTCCAAATAAAGAAATCCATTATGATGTGATATGGGAAGTTATCTTGTTTGGAAAAAGGCTAAACTGATAAGCACATGAGCCGATTTTGTGTACAAATGTGCTTATATCATTTTTGTAATAATAAGATAAACTCTTGGGCCTCAGTTTTCTCTCCCAAATATGTAAAGTTATTATAAATAACACTAAATTAAGTACAACTTTTAAAATAAAACTTTTCCAAAGTAACAATAGAAAAATATAGCATAAGATCATTAGCTCACAAACTTTTTGACATCAACATTTGTGGAATTAAAAAAAATTATTAAGTTTTTAATTTTGATTTCAGTATAGTTAACATAAAGTGTTATAGTACTTTCAGGTGTATGATATAGTGAATCAACAATTATATGCCTCCCTCAGTGCTCATCATGATAAGTGTACTCTTTAATCTCCATCACCTATTTCACCCATTCCCCCCTCACCCACCTCCCTCTGGCAACCATTAAGTTTGTTCTGTTTCTTTGGTCTATTTCTTTGGCATTGGTGGAATTTGACATTATTGGAGGGTATTAGATTATGTAACTTATTTCTACTTTATTAAGTACAAGAATACCAGCCATACAGGGGAGCATTTCTCATAATGTACTACAATAAAATATCATTTCCCTTTCTTCCTTTTATTTTCATGACATTGTTTTCGACGTACGTGTTTGGTTAATGGAAGGAATTTAACAAGAGCCACAGGGTTACAAGGGGATTCCTTGATCATTCCTCTATCTCAGAATCCTTTGCTTTCTTGTATTTGAAGGAAACTCTGGTTTAAATGGGAAGCATGACTTCCTGTGACTGTTAGCGTCCCTGTTTACTCAGTAATAAATATAATGTACCTACCTTGAATAAGGAGCCCTACATCTTTATTCTGCATTCGGTCCAGCAAATTGTATGGGTGGCCCTGCTTTGAGTCTTGCAAAATTCTCACAAATTGTGAGTACACTGGAATTGTGTACTCATGGAGCATTACAAATAATGTATGCTAGGAATTGCATCACTTCTCTGCTTATGTGGATGTCCCATCAGATATCAGTTTGAAGATAAAACTATTATAAATTTCAAGGTTGTAACAGGAGCATTAAACCCATCATGGGGCCCTGAGTAACCACACTGCTTGAACAACTTTTGAAGCTGGTCCTGTTGGCTCCACATTTTGAGATATTGTTCCTTGTTCATATCCTTCATGACCACATTTGAAATGAATATTGGAAAATTTGTCCTCCTTGAGGGCTGCATTGCTAATTTAATCCCTGTCCTCCAGGGAAATTTAGAGGCTCTGGGTGTTTTTTTGATATTTAAATATTTGAAATATCTTCCGGTCGGTTTAGTTTCTTTATCAGTATAATTCTCTCAAAATGAAGTCGACTTCTGAACTATTTTCTTACAGTCAGTTTCATGAGTCAGAACTATAGCTCAACTGCTTTCCTAGATAGAGTTCTTAAAAATGGCTTATTTCTTTTCTTCTTTGCCCACAGTCCTCAACTTAATGGTGGCTATTCGAAGCAATTGGCTTGGGTGGGCAGGCAAAACCTTAATCTGATCCTTACTGATGGGATAAATTTCTGCCATTAGTTAAAAAGTACTAGAGGGCCATTTAAATCTTTTATAAAAATGGAATTTCTTACTGTTTTGGGTCCAGGAACATTCAGCTTTTCTATCTCTTCAAGGCACACATTTCTAGACTGTATCTATTTTTCATTTCTTTTGTGTTTGAAACTAGCCAATTCTAGCTGGACCTCATATCATATCTTATGAAGTAATTTGAGAAATGCAGCTAATAATTACTGATATTCATTAATATAGAGGCTACTTTCAAGCTCTGTGTTTGGTTTTCTTTACATCTCAGAAAGCTAAATCACCCACATGTTGGACATTGCATTTTGAAGTTTTGTACGGCTACATATATTTTATTACTCATGAAATTGTGGTTGGGCTTACAAATCTGTGTTTAGATTTTTCTCTCCAGAAATCCTAAAAAATAACAAGGGAAAAGATTCTTGTTTTAGTCTGTTATCTTCTTATATCCAGCTTTACTGTTAAGTATTAGAGGTGTAGAGGACATTAGGAGAAAGAAGGGAAAAATGAGGTGGGGGAAATCAGAGGGGGAGATGAACCATAAGAGACTATGGACTCCAGGAAACAAACTGAGCATTTTGGAGGGGAGGAGAGTGGGGGATTAGCCTGGGTGATGGGTATTAAGGAGGGTACATATTGCATGGAACACTGGGGTTATATGCAGTGAATAATGGAATACATCAAAAACTGATGATGTATGGTGACTAACGTAACATAATTAAAAAAAAAAGAATTAGAGGTGATATTATTCCTCTTCCTATGTGGATGATTTTTTTCTTTCTCTCTATTACATCCTTGGCTCTTCTTAAATGATGGAATAATATGTGAAGAGATGTCATATTTTCCTCTTTCTTAGGATTTAAGTCTGCTTTTAAATTTTCTTGAAGAATGGGAAATTTGCTATTACTATGCAACTACATGCCTGCTTTAATTTTTTTTTTAATTCTCTTTGTGTGTGATCATTGAGAAGACCCATTCTTAGACCCAATGGTGCTTTCTTGAAAAAAATAAACAAACAGAAACCCTACCAAAGTATATTCTGTTATTGTTGGATAGATTGTTTTATAAATGGGAAGTAGATCAAGTAGGTCAATAGTATTGTGTGTGTATACTCTATACTTGCTGATTCTCTATCTACTCATTCTATCTATTAGAGAGAAGTTAGGTGACTAAATGTAATTTTGGTTTTGTTTACTTTTCATTTCACTTCTGTCAGTTTTTTATTTGTCTATTTTGAAGTTTTTTGGTTGGATGGACAGTTATTTTAGATTGTTTTACTGGTGAATTGACACCTTGTATCATATATATTCCTTTTCACTGGTAATTTTCCTTGTTCTAAATTCTACTTTATGATATTATATTTTCTTTTTTCTTTTTTTTTAAAGATTTTATTTATGTATTTGTCAGAGAGAGAGAGAGCAGGAACGAGCACAGGTAGACAGAATGGCAGGCAGAGGTAGAGGGAGAAGCAGGCCCCCTGCCGAGCAAGGACCCCGATGTGGGACTTGATTCCAGGACCTGGGATCATGACCTGAGCTGCAGGCAGCCGCTTAACCAACTGAGCCACCCAGGCGTCCCAATGATAATATATTTTCATGGTATGTCTTTTTCCATCCCTTTGCCTCCTTAACTATTGATATAATTACATTTAAAGTGGATATCTTGCGAGTTTGGGTGTATGTGCTGCTTCTTTGGTAGTCTCACAGCTCCATGACTGGGGTTTGTCTTACGAGGGCTAGGAAAGAAGAAAGAAAATAAATGGGGAAAAAATGTGGATTTCTCCACACTCTCCACCACATAGAAGTCCTATTTTTGAGTCCTCTGGTCAGAAGGAGTTAAGTATCTTCTGGGTTATTGTTGCCCTTGCCCACTGTACAGTTTTTCAACTTGGGCATCTTCAGGTCAAAATATGAAGATAAAGGAGGAAACAGCAAACAAAATAGGAAACTCCATGTTGTACTGGTAGTTCTTCAGGTTTTGATTTCTCTACCCGAGTCCTCAGGTAGTTGTTTTTTTATTCTTTCCAGGAATTTTAGTTGTTATCTGTGACAGTGACTGACTTTAGTGAACCTACCCCATTTTGGATGGCACAAGAAAGTAAATGGTGCATTTTTGAAAATTAGAAAAAATTTCCCTAATGCAAGACAACATACTACCATCTACAAGGATATAGTTATAATAAATATACAAATATATGGTGAGTGTGGACATAAATAGCAGACATACAAGTTATGCAGTATACAGTGTGCATAAACTCATATGAGAATGCTACCTGTCTCCTTATGTTGGTCCCTCTATTACTATCTTCCATTTATAATCTCTACCCTTTAATATTCTCTTATTCCATTGTCTTTCCTCTCTGCTTTCATAGATTTTTTCCTTCTAGTCTAAACTTTCTCATTAATTTGTTCTTTACTTTTTCTATTTGTATTTTTGTTGTTGTTCTTTATTTAATTTATAATCTTCATTCTTTATTCTTCCATATGATTATTTATTTATTTATTTATTTATTTGTCAGAGAGAGGGGGAGAGAGAGTGAACGAGCACAAGCAGATAGGGAGGCAGGAAGAGGGAGAAGCAGACTCCCTGCCGAGCAAGGAGCCCGATGTGGGACTTCATCCCAGGACGCTGGGATCATGACTTGAGCCGAAGGCAGCTGCTTAACCAACTGAGCCACCCAGGCATCCCCCATATGATTTTTTAATGACTTTATGTTTGTGCTTCATACTTCTAATATCCTCCATTACATTTTTGGAAAGTATTTATTATAATTATTTAAAATTTTTCTATCATAATACTTTTGTTTCATGTTATACCTGAGTAATCCTTTCATAGTAGTTGAAATTGTTAGGTATGTAGTTATTTTGGCAAACAAGCAGGATTGCACAGTATCAGCTTTCCTGTCAGGTATATGTAACAGAAAAGCTACAGTTCATATGAATGACTGGGTCCCTCTCAATAAGGTTGAGACAGAGGCCGCATAAAACTGCTGATGATCACCTCTAATTGTTATTGCTTCATTAGGTGACTATTCTTCTAGTGAGTGAACATTTAAACCCAAAGAACTAGAGTTGGAAAACACACCATTCAGTTTCCTGGTTTAATGTACCATTGCTGGAAATTTGAGGTGAGAGTAAAAGGAGTTGTTAATGTCTGACATCAAATAGTCAGTCACATCTTTTTTTGCAGCTCTTCATCCCAGTAAGGTTTCATGCCAACCCAAAATTACCCCATTTATATTGACCAGCTTAGGCCTGATGCTGGCCATTTCCATTGTGATAGGTAAGTTAAATGTTTTTCCAAATAATTTAAGAGTGTGACAACAGTACAACTTAAATTTGTCCTTCTATGTATTCTCTTCCTAAGATAATACCATGTACTTTCTCATGAGTTCATAATACTCTGTTCTGCCCAGGAGTTTCTCAAAATTTTAATGTCATTTCTTGTATAAAATCTTTCCTATAATTTCTGTTTCTTCCCCCACAGCTGATTGGTTTTTTTTTTTTTAATTTAAGATTTTATTTATTTATTTGACAAACAGAGATCACAAGTAGGCAGAGAGGCAGGCAGAAAGAGAGGGGAAAGCAGGCTCCCTGCTGAGCACAGAGCCCGATATGGGGCTAAATCCCAGGACCCTAGGATCATGACTCGAGCTGAAGGCAGAGGCTTAACCCACTGAGCCACTCAGGTGCCCCCCCAGCCCCCACAGCTGATTTTAAGAGATGCAGACAGCAGCACGTTCTATCTGCCATGTTATCTGGAACCTTTAACCCTTTGACAGTTTTTCCTGTTTTCGTAAGCCTCACTTAATTGTATTCTTCCAAATGATTGTTTAGGTCTCCTGCCTTCGAATCTTAATATCACCAAGAATATATTTTAGAAGTCTCCCTTTGGGTTAGAATTATTTGTATTACTTACATGCCCCCACTGGATGGTTTTTCAGATTGCTTTTGCACTTATTTCTTTTCAGGTAGTTTGCCAATTGTTTTCGTCAATAAGTGTTTTAGAAATCATTCCATCCTGATTATTTAAAGATAAAATAATCTATTGCTTAAAATTGAGAAAGCGTTAAAGTATTATTGAGGGAAATTCCAATGCATAAATATTTCTTATTCTTCACAATAGAATATACATATTTATGGAGGAAGACTGGGCTAGAAAGCTGTAGAAACGAAAGCAAATGTGCAAAAGTGATCTAATGCATATCTCAGAGTATGTATTCTCATTATTATGCAAATAATATATTCTACTGATGAAATGTTCAGAGTAATAGATAATGCAAAATAATAGATAAGCTACCTAGTTATAACTTTTCATTAAGCAATGCTGCATTAAAGGTAACATACTCATGGTACATCTTACATTTTCTTAGCATATCTAAATAATATATTTTATTATAATGATGCTATAAATGGTTATGATAATGAGAATATACTTTCAGCACAGGTAGAAGTTATAACTAATTCAAGTCTAAGATAGTATTACATATAATATAATCCTAAATGTTCACCATGGTTGGTAAATGCAGCTTTCTGATTAATTATATAGTTTAATTTAACAATGAATAACTATTCATTTAACACCTACTCTGTGTGTGTGCAGAATATGTGACAAAGAGAAAGTACAAGGCATAGTACTTACTAAATACCTAAGGGTTTAAAATACATTTGCGCAGACAATGCATTCTTTTTTGAAAACAATAGAGGAAATGTATAATGTATATTATAATTTGAGAATAAATAGTAAGTACAAAGAATATCATTATTTAGGTACTATATTTAGATAGGAAGTTTTGAATACAAAAAGTAAATGTCATCAAAGAGCTTCAATTTTATAAGTATTTTATTCAATATGGCACACATAATAATTCCCAGTTGGAAAGCTTATTGATTCAAAAGTTTTATGTTTGTATTCTGATAAATTTACTGCAGTTTGAATGTAGTTAAGCTATTTTACTAAATGTAATATGGTTGCAATCACTAATTACCAGTCTCTCTCTTATACACACAAACACATAAGTAAATATCTACATAAATATATATATACATATATGTATATACACACATACATAAGTATGTAAATAGATAAATAGCTACAAATTTCTTAATATTTTGACAAATGTTTTTTTGGAAAAGAACGTGATGGACATATTCACAGAAAGGAAAAAATGCACATGACTACACAAAGAAATGCTCATGTAGTTGAAATGAAAATGAGTGTGCCAAGCAGAAGTTTGAACAACCAGTTGTGTAAGGAAATTGCTTAGCCTTGTAGGTGTAAGATCAAGAAAGTCACAACTTAAAATTGCATGCAATTTGCCAACAACGTCAAGTGAAATGGAAAAAAAAATTTTTTGAACATATAGGAAAAAGATGAATATAACAGAAAATGTAGCCTTTACTATCTGTGGAGACAAAAATTTGAAATTCTGTGACTCAGAGAATCAGTCAACCATCAACAGAAATTTGTTGAATGTTTATTAGTGTGAAGAAAATAGAAAGGAAGAAGAGATGTCTTACCCTTAGTATTTTTTCCCCACTCTGAAATGGGATGTAAATAATCAGATGCAAGTTCATCAGTTCCGTTGGCTTTCTCCACTCCCACACCATAGCCACTTTTGGGCTTCTTTCTCAGAACAAACGTCAGAGTGATGTATAAATAGCAATTTGTTGCTTTCTCTGCAGAGAAGATGAATTCAAACAGTATTTTATTTTTTGCTAGCTCTGTGATATTGGGAAAGTTAGTAAATCTCTAAAAACTATCTTTCTCCAGCTTTCAATATTTTTTCAGTATTATTTTGATACTGCATTTTAATATAGTCCCAGAATTCTCCTGTGAAGGAAATTAAAGGAATGTCCACAGATTATAGCTTAGATGTTAACAGGGAAGTCTTTCTGCTAGATCCTGTGCATATCAACTATGATTATCCTAGTATTAGCTTTCCACAGATCTCCATAAGATTTCTGTTTTAAATATGGCACTGGAAGCCCAAATATGACTAAGTTTTTTGTTGAAGTTTAGCAAATGAAAGACAACTTCTTTGTGCATATTCCATTGAAAACATACATACAACAAGCTACCTGTATCAACGAGCTACCTGTATCACGAAGTCTAAAAGGCTTTTTAATGAAAATCTTTTTTTTTTAATTTAAATTTTTTTTTTATTTACTTGATAGAGATCACAAGTAGGCAGAGAGGCAGGCAGAGAGAGAGGAGGAAGCAGGCTCCCCGCTGAGCAGAGAGCCTGATACGGGGCTCGATTACCGGGCTCGATCCCAGGACCCTGAGATCATGACCTGAGCCAAAGGCAGAGGCTTAACCCACTGAGCCACCCAGGTGCCCCTAATGAAAATCTTTTAGTGCTGTGGCTTGGGTTGGTGTCCAGTGGTGGCTCCACTGAGAGACTTATCCAAAAAACAAATACTTCACTACAAAGTTACATCTCTCATTTAATGGCTAGGGCACTTCTTGTAGCTAATGAATTTTGACTGGTTCCTCTTTCTAGAGTGGTTTATTTTTCTATAGAGTTCCTAGTCCCAACATAAAGGCTACCTCATTTATTTGATAAACAAACGTGTTGCAAGTTTTGTGACTGCCAGTGATACTTTACATGTTTCTGACGTTTTGCTGTAATATGTAATAGGGAAATGAACATCTCTACTTCTTAAGCTTTCAGTTACATTGGTTTATTACTTTGGGATCACTTCCCAGAAATGGTATTACTTTAGAAATAATATGAATATATTTATGGTTTCAGATACTTATTGGTGAACTGCTTTAAAAAAGTGGTGTATATAAATTTGTAATTCCTCTGAAATATAGAATTGAGCTAATTTAATCACACATATACCAAATATATTTGGAGATATTAAACAACCATAAAGGAAAAAGCCATAGTGAAATGGAATAAAGCACTGTGAAAATAAATTTGAAAAAAATGTGGATGATTTCTATAAAACTATACAATGGTAGGGTGCCTGGGTGGCTCAGTCAGTTAAGCTTCTGCCTTCAGTTCAGGTCATGATCTTGGGGTCCTGGGATCAAACCCCACATTGGGGTCCCTGCTCCGTGGGGAGCTGGCTTCTCCCTTTGCCACTCCCCCTACTTGGGCTCTCTGTCTCTCCCTCATTCCCTCTCTCTGTGTTAAATAAATAAATTTTTAAAATCTTTGAGAAAATATACAATGACAGTATTACCTCAAAATCAGGAAAAATGTAACCATACTGGTAAACTTAGAAGATATTGGACTTTTTATCAAAAGATTTTAGTAAGAAAGGCACCAAGCCGAGAACATTATAAACAGAATGATTTCAAATCATGTCAAATGGATAATCCTCATGTAGTATAGTCTGATGCATATAATATAATTTTTAAAAATAAAACAATCAAAGGCACTAAAATTACAAGTACTTCTAGTAGAAATAATTAGTATTCCAATAGCCATGAAAAATTACAGTAAAATTCCCTTCACAATGAAAACATAGGCTATAAATTATTATATTTATTTATATACAAAGAACAACCAGTTAATATTTATGGTAGAAGAGTACGCAGTTTCAGTGAGCTTAACATTTTTAGGGATAACAATTAAACATAACAACTGTTTTTGTTGTGGTAATGGAGATGGAGAAACTGGAAACAGTTCATTGGAGGGGTGGAAAAAAGCTTGTAAAAGCAGTAAGAAAGCCCTAAAAAGAAGATCAATTGGGAAGAAGATCAATCATCCTCATGGCTATTAAAAGGTATAAAACTTCAAAAGAATGGTATGGGAACATAAGTAGAAGACCAATGTGAGTAGTAAAGAAAATCTAGAGAAATAAATTGATATAGGAGGATGTAGCATTTTAGTTCTGTGATGAGAAGATATAACTTTCAATAAACAGTGATGGAATAATTTTGTAGACAGCTGGAAAACTATATACTTAGAAACTCTCACCATATACTAATATAAACTCCAAATGGATTAAAGATTTACATGTGTAACAACCTAAAAAATCGTATGAAACATAAAAATTACTTGAATATTTTAATGAAATATATACTAGAAGAAACCATTTAAGAAACTAATTTTAAAATTCTGTTATAAAAATAGCCAACATATCTGTACATCTCAAAAACATAAGTTAGAATGAAATATAAAGTAGGAAAAACATTTGCAATTTGTATCAGAGACAAGCTCCATAGCATATAAATTTCAAAATATATCAAGAGTATTGATAAGAACTGTTAGGGAAAGAATGATAATCCTATAGAAAATGGTTCAGAACTCACATTATACAAATATGGAATTGAAAATAATGTTTAAACATACAGGACACCTGGGTGGAGTAGTTGGTTAAAGATCCATCTCTTGTTTCAGCTCAGGTCTTGATTATCAGGGTCCTGGGATTGAGCCCGCATTGGACTCTGCACTCAGTGTAGAATCTGCTTAGGATTCTCTCTGCCTCTCCCCCACTGCCCCACTCCAAATAAATAAATAAATCATAAAAAAGAAGAAAATAATATTTAAACATATGAAAATATAATCCACTTTATTTTTATATAAGGAGACACAAAGTAAATTTGCAGTGCTATCACTTTTGTTAACAACATTGCCATAATTACTTAACTATCCTGTCAAGGATATAGGGAAACAGGCACATAAAACATTGGTTACTGCATTAGAATCTGTTTAGTATACTTAGCAAATTTCACATATGTACAAACAGTGACCTAGTAATCTCATTTCTGTGGCTTAAACTTCTGATATATTTGAACAATTGCTTGGCATTATTTATTTATTAAAGCTTATTTATAAATGATAAGGACTAGAAACAAGTGATATATTCAGCAATAGAAGATAGTGAAACAAATTGTGCTACAAACATATAATGAAATACTAACTAGACAAATAGCTTCCTACAAAAATGTTTTCTAATGTAAATCTTTAAATCAAATTTTTGAAACTAAATACCTGGGCGTTATTAAAAATTAAAGAGGGGCGCACCTGGATGTCTCAGTGGGTCTTCTGCCTTCTGCTCAGGTCATGATTCCAGCGTCTTGGGATTGAGCCCCATGTGGGGCTCTCTGCTCATCAGGGAGCCTGCTTCCTCCTCTCTCTCTCTCTCTGCCTACCTCTCCACCTACTTGAGATCTCTGTCTGTCAAATAAATAAATAAAATCTTTAAGAAAAAAATTAAGGAGGAATGTAAGTCAATATTTAATAAATAAGAAGGGGCGCCTGGGTGGCTCAGTGGGTTAAAGCCTTTGCCTTCAGCTCAGGTCATGATCCCAGGGTCCTGGGATTGAGCCCCGCATTGGGCTCTCTGCATGGCAGGGAGCCTGCTTCCCTTCCTCTCTCTGTGCCTGCCTCTCTGCCTACTTGTGATCTCTGTCAAATAAATAAAAAATCTTAAAAAAAAATAAA
>ML111515.1:0-39666 GCA_003697995.1 Taxidea taxus jeffersonii | reverse complement strand
TTGTATCTTCCACATGTTTCTCAGGATAGACATTTCACTACTAAATATTTATACTTAAGGCAAAAATCATAAATGTAAACAGAATAGCTTGAACAGTAGTCTACACTGATCTGTTTCTCACTTATAATCTTTTAAACAAAAGTATTCTTATTTAATTCATGGTATGCGATGGAATGTGATAAAATGTTCAAAGTTATGTCATTGAGAAATCATTATAAATGTAGGAAATGTTCATAATGCATTGCTAAGTAAAAAGTAAGATCTCTATAGAAAACCTGGAAAGTAATGAAAATAAAAATAAAACCTATTACATCATCACCCAGAACATAAATCATGTTTATGAGAGAAGGGGTGGTATGGGGACAGGTATGAGGGTACACCTACACATGCAGGCTTTATGTGTGAGAAACTATATTTTTTCCAGTGTTTTCTTCATCAAATATAAAATACATATGTAAAAATGGAAATTATTTATAAATTTATTTTTCCTTAACAATCTTCAAAAATCCATATGATTTATGAAATAAATATTAAAACATTAAAATTGTCATCTATCTATGAATGGAACTTTCATTCAATTGACTAATTCATTTTTTAGATTTATTTCTCTTTATCAGTTGTATAGTCTTCAGTATACCAAGAAGTGTGATATCTTCAACGTTTGAAAAAATAAAACTAGATTGCATTTTGTTAAGACAGAAAACAATAGCGGCACCTGAGTGGCTCTGTGGGTTAAAGCCTCTGCCTTCGGCTCAGGTCATGATGCCAGAGTCCTGGGATCTAGCCCCGCATCCTCCCCTCTCTCTTCCTGTCTCTCTGCCTGCTTGTGATCTCTGTCTGTCAAATAAATAAATAAAATCTTAAAAAAAAAAAAAGACAGAAAATAATATGCCTATCATATTTTCAAGTTTGTAGCCTAGAGTCATAATGAGGTTTAGGAATAGTTTCATCATAGTACTGATTTATATAGAGACTGCTGTGGATATGAGCAATTGCACAGTATTTGTGCATTTTATTTTAGACATAGTGATGGTAATGGCTATAGATTTTCTTTTCTTTCTTTTTTTTTTTTTTTACTGAGAGGAGAAAAAGAAATATAATGGCCTTGGAATTTACTTTCTTCCGATTATTGTACAAACACTAGATTTTTGCCAACTCAACCTTAGAAAGATATTTAGGTAGTGATGCAGGTGCCAAAATCAATTCTAGGAACTAAGTCCCATTAAGAGTGTCAGTGATCTAGAGTGTTGGATTGCTTGGAGGCTATTCTTAGTATTTATCTCTACCATTCCATGTATAAGCTCAGGTTAGCAGCCTTATTCAGTGCTCACACAAATACAGGTGTGGTTCTGACTCGTTTTTCCTAGTATGAATGTTAGGAATATCACACTTCTTGAGATAGAATTGAAGCTATCTTGGGCCAATTATCTGACTTAAATGTGGAGAAAATAATGTAAGAAACAATAAAACAATGAAAATTCTAGGTTGATTACTGTGGTATACATACAGTACAGACCTCTAGTGATGAGACCAAAACCATAGGCTCAGTTATCTGTTCTGATTCTGACATGTTGGTGACTTTAGCAAGACACTTAATCCCCTGAGTGTTTATTAAATTATATATTACTTTTATTTCAGAATCTCTTTCTCTCTCTCCTTGTATCTATTAGCCTCTCTTACTCTTTCCTTATGTACATGCATGTGTGATGTACTGTGTGAATATATATTTAAATCTCAGTCAGGGGGCATGTGGGTGGCTTAGTTCCTTGGGCATCTGAATCTTGATTTCTACTCCAGTCATGATCTCAGGGTTGTGGGATCAAGCCCCGACTCTCGTTCCAACTGCGTATGGAACCTGCTTGGGATTCTCTCCCCTCTCTCTGCTCCTCCCTCCCTTACTCACTCTCACTCTCTCTCCAATCAATCAATCAATCTTGGCTGTATCCATTTAGAGCTTGCAAGTGAAAATCATAATCAAAATATATGTTAGATATAACATTTCAATTTAAAGACTAGTATCTGTTTATTCTATATATTTTATTTTGTATCATACAGATATGATTCATGACTAGTTTTCCTCACTTTTATGGCTATATTGTTACAAGGAGTATTCATGACAATGTTTTTTGCTCACAATGTAAAAATAGATAAAGCATTATTTTGAATGAAAATATTAGGAGGGGGACACCTGGGTGGCTCAGTTGGTTAAGCCACTCTCTTCAGCTCAGGTCATGATCCCAGGGTCCTGGGATCGAGTCCCACATTGGACTCCTTGCTCAGCGGGGAGCCTGCTTCTCTCTCTGCCTCTGCCTGCCACTATGCCTGCTTGTGCTCTCTTTCTCTCTCTGGCTGATAAATAAATAAATAAATAAATAAATAAATAAATAAATAAATATATTTTTTTAAAAGAAAATATTAGGAGGGAAAATATTAACCTGGTTTAAAAGATGAAGATATATCTATCACCAGCCTAAAGAACACTACTCTGGCAACATATTCTTTATTATTATATCAATTTTAACTCCATATTACAGATGACTTCAGTTCATTAATTCTTTAAAGCCTTACTTTAAAGGAAATTTGAATTAAATTAGAAAATTCCAGTAAATTCCCTTTAGTATGAAATAGAGAAAAGATCCCACTTTAACTGGACACAGATGACTATAATTTAATTTTCTTTGTTTTCCTTTTTGTGCCAAAATTAGGCAAGCCACTAAATTTATATTGATTACAGGGGCTTATAATATTCTCATTCACCATCTTATTCATCACTGCCTCTGAGGTATCAATGGAGAAATGCTACAATTGGAACTTTTCTTTAATGCTTCATCTGAAACCACAAGCAGAGTGGGAATAACTGGGGATGTACAATTAGTTGTCTCCCCCAAAAGAGTAGGTAGGATGCAGGAACAATGACTAAACTTGTTTAAAGGAAATAAATTATCACCATATTGGTGAAGAAGAAAAAGTGAGCAAGATGTTAAAACCTTCAAGAAATGGGTTGAAAAAAACCAAAATTCCCAAGAAGACTAAAATGAAAAGAAGCATGAGCTTTGAGTGAACTAGCTGTTTAGGGTGTGAAAATGGAATGAGAAAACAGGAAAAAAAAAAAAAACTACACCACCTCCATGTCTATGGAATATTGAAAATATAAGCAAACTATTAGAAATATGGGAAAATAAACCAAACAAAGAAACCAAATTTCATTTATAGAGCCCCTTCAGAGAAGCTCTTGGAAATTAAAGAGATCGTATGATGACTGAAAACAAATGCCAGGCACAGTAGAGGGTTGGGTTGGAGAGGATTGGGGAATTGAGTTAGGTTAGGAGATTACAGACCTGGATGGATGGGAAAGTCTATGGAGGAGGGAGAGTGTCAATTATGTCCCACGGGATGTAATGAAGAAGCATTCTCTTTGGGTGAAAAGACAAATCCCTGAAAAAGCATATGTGAGCAGCAAAAGGAAAAAAAAAATGAAAATCAAGGTGGACTCTGAAAATAATTATAGCTAATACTTCTACATTCATTTTAAACAAAATATTGTATGTCAATCAAGAATAACTTTTGCTTAGATTTCATTATCTCACAAACCCTTTTGCTTAATCCTTTTTGTTTGATTCTTACAACTCAGAGGCACATTGAAAGAAACAGTCTTCACATTTTTTAAAAAATTTACTCCCATTTCTTGAGGTAGTGAGAACAGCTGAATATTTGAATCCAGATTTTCTTGTTATATAACTTACTTTCTTCTTCTCAGACTTTGTGTGTGTAAGAAGCCAGGACACTTGGCTTATCAAATAGGACCATTCAGTTTAGAAACAGAGGAAGTTAACTTACTTTAAAAATCTATCATGAGGAATATTAACATAATAGAATTATATATGCTAGGAACAAGGGCATTTATTAATTATTTGACATTTGCATTTGTTCTGCTAGTTATATACACATTTATTATATATTAAAATAAGGACTTTCAGAACTATTTTGAAATAGCTAAATTTTAAGAATAAAATTCATATCGGTAAAAGTATAAATCACAATATAATGGCTAGATTACTTCTGGGAAATGTTGATCAAAAACATTCCGAGCAGACATGTACCCTTGGAGCTAATAATACATTATATGCTTATTAAAAAATTAAAAAATTATTAAAAGAATTCTGCACATTAAAACTATAAATATAAGGACTATAGAAACATGGAAGTGGTTATGATATTTTGATCAATAAAAATGTAGAGCACACACTAAAATATTTTCTGTGATAATATGAAAAAAAGTGAAAGGAAAGATAGAAAAGTAGATGGGGAAATATAAAATAATAGTTTCATTCAAAGGAGAGACTAACAGGTGGTTTTCCTTACTTATAAAAGTTTCATAATTTTGTCACATTTAAATTATACAGGAATAATATAATGCAACATTTGAAGCTACAGTTTGATCGGTGGAGTGTGTCTTTGCATGGCTGTATCTAGGGGTTAACTCTCATCTACATTTGCTATTACTTATTCTTTTACTCAAGACTGTGATCATAAACACAAATCTGATGCCTGCAGAGACTTTTAACTCCACTCTGCAAATGCAGAAGAGGTGCTTCCTGTTTTGCCTTTGTTATTATTTGCTGGATTAGTGAGGTCAGTGATTCCTGCTTGTTGAACAGTATAGCTCCAGAAAAGTATGAGTGTTGATCCTCACCTGGCATAATGATTGTGGAGAGTAGGGAATCTTTACAATACAGCTGACAACAGCCATGAATCCACTGAACTACAGCAAGGATGGCGACTCTCAGCTTTAAAATTTTACCATAATTCATATTGTGTTATATGTGACATTGTACTTTATATTCATAGAAAGTAGGTGAATTATATACAATACCTCTAGAATTTCGTACTGTAGTTTCACCTTCTTAATTTTCATAATTTAGAGGAAATGATTAATGTAGAGAATTATCTGACAAGCTAGTAGAAAACCCTGAACTACAGGTAAGTTCATTAGTCATCCCACCTCTAATCCAAACCAGAAATGAATAGAAAATTAATAAAGTTCTATACAAATTGAAATGTGCAGGTAGCTGAGCAACTTGAAATCCTCTGGGGGAAAACACACCAGTTTTTATTACAAAATGCAAAATATGTGTTATGAGATCTAATTAACAAAATTCAATCATGTTCAGTAATCAAGCATTTAATTTGTCAATTTCATAATTGCTTATTTTGAGCGATTTAGAAATCAGTTACTTATAAAGAGTAAGATAAAGTGTTCTGTAGTACTAGTAAAAGCCAAAGATATATTTCTCTTGTGTAATGTTAGGAATTTCAGGCAATTTCTCTCCTTTTAGTTGCAACAACCACAAAAATCACTATAAAAATACTCTAGTGGATTTACAGAAATTATGTGAGTGAGAGAAGAAGGAATAATTCATGATTCAGACCAGATTTATATTGAGCTAAAGGATTATTTGGAAAATATATTCATTTGATATTATGACATGAAAGCTTTAGAACACATGGCTTCCATCTGCTTGTTTTTACACTTGATAATCCTAAGGAAGAATCATCATCCAAATTCAGGAATCTCCTGAGTAAAGGATCTGGTCCATCAATCATGAATGTTGATTCTTCTGGACAGGTGTCATATGCTAGGAAATGGAAACAGTAGTGAGTTTAGGTAATTGCATTATCTTTATTGACTATGAATTCAAAAAGAAGTGAAAAAGTAAGTAAACTCAGATATGACACCTTTTTTTGTCTTTTGTGAATAATTTAGAAAAGCCCCTATGAGAGAAAGATAGAGACACCAACAACTAGCATTTAATATCTTTTACATATATGGAAAATATAAGAAAAATTGCTCTATTAAGGAATAAAGGCAAGCTTACTCAATAAAAAGGATTTATATTTTTGTCTTAATTTTCAGTGAGAAAAATTACATATTTAAATAAAAGAAACATTATAATTTTTATCTATACTGGTATTTCATTTTAAAATGTATAGCTATCATTAAACCTAAAACTTTGTTTTTGTTAACATATTGAAGAAACTGCAAATCAAATCTTTGTTGCTCTTTATTAGTTCACAATAGACAATAATAGTTACTAGCATGTTGAGAATATTGGTAAGTTTAAATTTCATTATACCCTGTTATTAATCAATTATGAATATTAAAAATGAGTTATTTAATGTAGAGTAAAAACAAGATTAAGTTTAAAGTCACATTTGGATTTTGATATTTATTTATCCATGATGCTTTGTTGGGTCACCTGGCTGGCTCAGGTGTGGCTCAGCCACTCTTGATCTCAGGGTTGTGAATTCAAGCCCCACATTGGATATAATAAACAAAATTTAAAAAAATGCTCCGATGAATTCAGGAAGGACATGATTGGAATATACTTTTTTTTTAAATGGTCTGAATTCAGATTAATTTAGAGGAAAGCAAGAAGGCCATTTGGCTTTACTGACAGTTTTAAATATAACCAAATAGTAATTCTATAGGCAGTATGCCCATAGAGTTCTACTGTCTCTAAACTGCAAGGCAATTTATTATTTGGACATGTCTTCCCAGGATGTTTAAAAATTTGTTTCAGAATAAGAAATATGTATCAATTCCCCATGTGTCTTTAAAAGCAATGGAGACCTAAAACCAGTTTGAATCCCTTTGGTTCATTTTTCAGTTGCAAGTGTCAAGGAACATCCACACCCTCCCCATGCTCATTCAGTATGGAGTTGTAAATTACTCTTGGCTTTGGACAGGCTGCTGTTCTGAAGAATGTGGCTATTTATTTCAGCAGGGAATTTTTCCAGGCTACTAAACTTCCTAGTCTTGAAATGAATTTTCTATTACATAGCTGACCTTTCAACTGTCTAACCCCTAAACACATAAACAATTTTCCCTTCTATTTCTCAAAATTATTCTCACTGTATCATTTGTTTTCCTTCTCTCTAAATATGCATTTTTCGTGGGGAGGGAGTAGTTACATGGGTGAATCTATGATCCAAAAAAGTATATTTTCAAAATGATTATATCATCCTTGCATTAGCAAGTAAGGATGTCATCCCAATTCCAGTAGTGACTTTGTTTTTCTCACTCCCTGGACATCATTTAACTACATAATTATGTAGATTTGCTATACCACTGGTGATTAGAGATTATAGGATTTTTTCATTTTTTTCATTTCACTATTAAAATATTGAAAGCTGAAATGATGAGACTGTAGTCAGTAAACACAAATTTAGCCTCTTAGTCTAAGCCTGCTTGGAATTATCTAAATGCTTAGACAATAATTTATAGTTGCTAAAAGCTAAAGATAATGCAAAACTAAGCACTGTAATCTGAGCTACCCTTTTGAGAATTTCCAGTCCAGGAATCATGCCTCTACTGAGACTTACAGATTTCTCACTACTATGATTTTGTAGGTTAACAACAAAAAATTTCTAAAGAGTCTGTTAACACTTGTACAGGTTTTCTTCACAGAATAAAAATAGGACCTTTAAGTAAAATTTCTCATTTGTTTGAACAGACTTCTCTCACTCTAGCATTGATTTTTTAACTAAGTTTTTAATTTTAATTCCAGTATAGTTAACATACAGTGTTATATTAGCTTCAGGTATATGAACATTGATTTTAATGGACAAGACAGTTTAAAAGGAAAATCTGTGGTTTAAGGGGATGCTAATAAATGACAGCATGCACACACATACTACTGATATTAAAATATATTACTACTTGTATTAATGTTGGCCCCTATAACAAAGTGAGCTTGGAATGCACTCAAAGGAACAATTTAGGCTCACCTTTTTTCAATGTATAAATTCATAGATACATCTCTAGAATAAAATTTTAATTCATCAAGGGAGACTTTGCTTGATTGGATTTGGTCATCCTGTATGACGTTGTCTTCCTGTTCTAGGATGCTCAGTTCTTCTGAGAGTTCCCCAGTGTCAAATTTTTGTTTAAAAGGGGGAAGAAAACAAAAAACTCAAACAAAATGCACATCAAGCATTCCTTCCTGAAAAGTAGTTTAAAATATTTTATAGGTAATTTCAAGTAATTACATATGAAAAAAAGAAATAGTGTGTAAGGACCATGTTGGTGTCCCAGTCATAAGTTGAGATGTATGTAAGGAACCCTGTGTCTTTAACAACCCACTTTGAAAAATGCCTAATTTCTTACCAAAGTAAAAGATAGACAAGTTAGTTACATGGATTTCATCTCAATTAAAAAAATTAAATGCATAAATAATCGTCAAAACAAATAACAAGAAATTTTTCCCTGTGTTTTCTTCCAGGAGTTTTAAGGTTTCAGGTCATGTGTTGAAGTCTTTAAACCCATGTAACTATTATCATAAGATGAAATCCACATAACTATTAACTACATCAAAATGAACTTTTTTTTGTCTTTTAATACCTTCACAATGTTGTGCAATCACTACCTCTATTTAATTCCAAAACATTTTCATCTCATCATAAAGAATCACTGTATCCATTAAGCATTTACTCCTTATTCTATATCCCACCACGGCTTCTGGAAACCACTAATGTGCTTTCTATTTCTGTTATTTTATCTATTATGGATATTTCATATAAATGGAATCATCAGCGAGGAAGAATTCCTGCTCTCTTCAAGGGTCCTTCTAGCTGTATGGAGAAGCAAATTTACATGAGACAGATTAGCAGAAGAAAACCAAATTTAGTAGCATACATATGGGGAATCCACACAGACATGGAAATTTGAAAAACAGTATGGCAGAATGTGCTATACATGTCATTCCAAACTAAGAAGGAGACAATGGCCTGGCACTTCAGAGGAAAGAAAGGCAGTTCACAGGACAAGAAGAGCAAATGCTTAGTAATTAGATATTTGCCCTGCCATTTATATTGGTCACTCAGATAAAATTTATCTCTGCTAATAAACTTTATTTTGGAAAAGACTCCCAATTCATATTTTTCCATATAGTTAAGGGGAGGCAAAAATTTCTCTTGAGCTGGTTGGATCTCCATCTTGGGGCAGCCTGCCCTCAGCCCTACAGAATCATATAATGTGTAACCTTGTGTGTCTGGCTTCTTTCACTTATGTAATGTTTTAGAGGTTCATCCACATTGTAGCAATCTCTTCATTCCTTCTTATGGCTGAATAATACTTTATCCATTGATAGACATTTGGGTTGTTTCAACTTTTGGCTATTGTGAATAATGCTGCCCTGGACATGAATGTGAATGTATTTGTTGAAGCACTATTTCAGTTATTTTGGACATATACCTATGCATTCAATCACTGGGTCATATAGGAATTTAATGTTTAACTTGAGAATCCACCAAACTGCTTCCCAAGTAGGTACACCATTTTACATTCCCGCCAGCAATGTATAAGGATTCCAATTCTCCACATCCTAACAAATACTTTAAATGTATGATTTTATTTTTTTTAATTTTGTGGTCATCTCTGAAAGAATATGAAGTAGTATCTCAATTTTTTCCCAGTGGGTTTTGATTTGCATTTCCATAATGATTAATGATGCTAAGCATGTTTTTACTATGATTGTTGGCTGTTTGTATATCTTCTTTAGAGAAATATTTATTTGAGCTCTTTGCTCATTTCTCTAATTGAATAACTTACCATTTTGTTGTTGAGTTGTGAAAATGCAAGTTTCCAATTTTCCATTCTGAAAATACACTAAACTACAAAAAGAATAGTCATGGGAAAACACTAACTTAAAGAGTAAAAATTCTAAACTATAACAAAACATTCTATATTCATTGAACATAAAAAGTAGAGCAAGCAAAAACCTATAGTCAGTAATGAGCATGTGCTCATTATATTAGATTCATATTTTGTAAATATAAGAACTATAACGTAGGTTTTTTTTCAACAAGGGTAGCATGAGAGCAAAGGTCTATGTGTGGCAGTAACATGCTTAGGAAGAGAATTTCTTCTTTATTTAGAATGGTTACATACCCAACAGATGATATATAAAATTTTTTAACAATTTACAGGAGGTTTAAGAATTCTATCTCTGATGACTTGGAGAACCAGTGATTTCTTTTAAGACGGGTGCTATTGTTTCTAGTGCCGTAATCGAATCTAGTTATGGTCATGTTTTTTTTTTTTTCTTTCATGTTTTGAATTTCATTATGACTACTTGAAAATATTAAAAATGAAGTGGCAGCACTTGTAACCAAATGATCAATAAGCACATATTATGAAAAAATTACTATACACTTAGGAAAATGATTTGTTGCTTTGAATATTCACTAACTTTGAAAGACAATTGAATATGATACTAGAAATAGGGTCAATATATCTACAGTTAACTGACTTTGGTGTAGTCATTTGAATGAGTGATATAGGAGCCAGTAATGCCAGATGGGAGAGAGACAGTTATAAAACATGAGAGAGGTAGTACTAAAAGGAAAAATATTCCATGACTAAAATGGTGAAAATAGATGTCATTTAAAAATAATTAACAGGCGCCTTGGTGATGCAGTTGGTTAAACATCTAGCCCTTGGTTTGGGCTCAGGTTGTGATCTCAGGGTTGTGAGATTGAGGCCTGTGTCAGGCTCTGTATTCAGCAGAATCTGCTTAAGATTCTCTCTCTTCCTCTCCCTCTGTCCTCCTACCCTCCACCATGGGCATACGCCCTCTCTCTCTTTCTCTCTTTCTGTTGAACAAATAAATAAAACTTTAAAATTAATTAAAATACAGGAGAATATAGAAAATATTTATATAGGTTTTATGTATAATTTACATATATGTATACACAAAGAATTTATCAATTTTTTAAAATATTTTATTTATTTATTTAACAGAAGGAGAGAGAACACAAGTAGGCAGAGAGGCAGGCAGAGGGAGGGGAAGCAGCTTCCCTGCTGAGCAGAGAACCCTATGCGGGGCTTGATCCCAAGATCCTGGGACAATGACCTGAGCAGAAGGCAGACGCTTAACCCACTGAGCTGGCCAGGAGCCAAGAATTTATCAATGTTGGGGCACCTGGGTGGCTCAGTGGGTTAAGCCTCTGCCTTCAGCTCAGGTCATGATCTCAGGGTCCTGGGATCAAGCCCCACATTGGGCTCCCTGCCCAGTGGGGAGCCTGCTTCCCCCTCTCTCTCTGCTTGCCTTTGTGCCTACTTGCGACCTCTCTCTCTCTCTCTCTGTGTCAAATAAATAAATATAATGGTTTAAAAAAATAATTTATCAATGTTGACGTGTATGGGTTTTACATTACTTTTCTTAAATAAAAATCAACCACAAAACTTAAAAAATCTGTAAGTGGTGTTGCCAAATTGAGGGTAAAGCAGAAAGCTCTGGGGAGAAAAATGTCAGTTTCTGGGAACATGCTCTTCAAAAAATCACTGTGTCCAAATAGAAATAATCACACCATCTACAAAGCCTGCTCCTCCTCCTGTATTCTCAGTCTCTGTTAATATTACCATGAATTTACCAATAAAAATATTGCCATTTTCTTGCTCATATACTCCCAATCTCTAAGTCACTGTATTTTGCCAAAACATTTTCTTTAACATCCCTTGAATTTATCTTATTCCCATTTCTATTACTTTCCCTTAGTTCAAATCATTATATCTCACCTCAGTTACTACAACTGACAAAAAACTTTCCTTTAGTATTACCCTCCTTTAAACTGTTCTCTTCTATGCTGATGCAGTTAATTTTCTAAGAAGAAAAATTGCTCATGTCGCTACCCAGCTATGTTAACACTTATAATAGTTTATATTTTAAAACATAATTGTTTACATCACTGCTCTATGCAACCTGCACCTCCAGTTGACATCTTAAGAGACAATATATTAAACCACCCATGGATGAACATTTCCAGGTATCTCAAAGGTGATTTCTGGAAGATGCAGTGTTCTCTGTAGGGAAAAGAGGATACATTTAAAAGAGAGAAATAAGGGGATCAACTAAAACAACTGACAGCTAGCTTTCTTTACTGAATAAAAAACACCAAAATGAGTTTTCAAATCTATTTACTCTGCTATACATATTGTCTTCTTTCTATATTCAGAGGAAAAGAAAATTATATCACTATCAAAATGAAAATCTCTAGGAGATTCAGAAATTGTATAAATGATTTATTTATTAGCTACACTCCATGTATCATAATAATGTGCATAGATTCTTTTCTCCTCTACACTTTAGTGCTTCTCTTCGGGTTTATAACCACATTTCATGGAGAATCCAAACTGAGGCCAGGACTGAGAAAACTTGTAAAGTCCTCACAATCCTTCTTCCCTATGCATTTACTTTTTCTACAATTTTGAGGTATTATATATCATCCTGAGAGATCAGTGTTTAAAAAATTCTAGAGTAAAGTGTTATTCAAGGTAAGAAACTTGATGAGGGTGTCAGAGTATATTAAATGTCAAAACAGGGACACAAACTCAGGTTAGTTGAATTATAGACACAACCTACTGTTATACCAACTTTCTAGAAACAAGGGTTTAGTTCATAATATTTGAGATTCATAATGCTTACATTTTAATAAATCTTTTTATATTGCATTTATCACTAATGGTATTGTTTTCATTATTACATATACGATTACTTTAGAAGTCCTCTGTGGAGAAGACTAGCTACAAAATATGTTTGCAATTCTGGCAGATTATATTGAATAATATATCAGTAATATTTGAATAAGCGCTGATGAGATTTATGGGTAGATTTGAATATTGATTAAATGATAGTGAACTTTGGGACGCCTGGGTGGCTCAGTTGGTTAAGCAGCTGCCTTTGGCTCAGGTCATGATCCCAGCGTCCTAGGATGGAGTCCCATATTGGGCTCCTTGCTTGGCAGGGAGCCTGCTTCTCCCTCTGCCTCTGCCTGCCACTCTGTCTGCCTGTGCTCGCTCTCTCTCTCTCTCTCTCTAACAAATAAATAAATAAAATCTTTAAAAAAAAATGATAGTGAACTTCTACACCTGGATGAAAGGATAATGTATTCCACTAAAATTTCCACGGTAAATTTTAAGTGTCAATGGACAATTTATGGACATAAACAAGTAGAATTAGAGGACAGTAAAAACTCTGGTCTTATGATCCTATAAGATAAAAACATCTTTTGAGTACCAAAGAAGCGGAAATTATTCAATAGTATCTCCCAGAAGAAACAGGAAGGGACCAATCATTGATACATATACATGACATTCATTCTGGTATATTGCTGAATAAGTGAATTGTCCTTGAGTTGTTAGCAAAGTGTTTTTTGGCCTCTGTTTATAGGCATGGCTATATAACATCCCCACCTATCTATAAAGTTATCTGTACCAGTCCATCTGTACTCACGGCACAACAGAACTCTTCAAAGGAAAAAATTTACATAGAGAATTAGTCCTTCCACTTTCTCACTCTACTGAGCCTAAATATGGGAATGTATTAACAAATCAGGAAATGCATCTTCAGTCCTGAGTTTCTTCAGAAAAAACCAAACCAAACCAAATGAATAGGCTGATAGTAACAATAAGAAATTCTTTAATCAAATAAATGGATTTGATTGCATGGCAATCACAAAAAGAATGAAAAGATATTTTCAATATATTTGCTAATAAAATGACTTTAATTTTGTTGAATCCATTAAAACCTATTTCATTTTCTTTAGACTTCACAGCAATCTATCCTTACACAAAATTTTTAAAAACTGTTACAAAAAACTAGAAATTTCGCCTGAATAGTTGAATATTTTTTCTCACAATGAAGAAAGTTTGTGCTCTTGCAAATCATGTTTTCTCTCTATGGTTTTACTCAAAGAAAAGAGTCAAATAATAAGTTAGAGTCCAGAAACAGACACTGTAATTTTTATAAAGTATAAATATATAGCATGTTTTATTTTTATAAATAAATATATAAACATAAATACATAAAAAACTTGTGAAAATAGGGTATAAATATGTCATTCAAATATGGTCAGGACTGTCAGTTGAAATGGAATGTTTTATTTATTTATTTTAATTAATTAATTTATTTTTAAGATTTTATTTATTTATTTGACAGAGAGAGTGTTCACAAGTAGACAGAACATCAGGCAGAGGGAGAGGGAGAAGCAGGCTCCCTGCTGAACAGAGAGCCCAATGTGGGGCTTGATCCCAGTCCTGGCATCATGATCTCAGCTATAGACAGAAGTTTAACCCACTGAGCCACCCAGGTGCCCCTGTCAGTTGAAATTGAAAGGAAAAATTGTAATATGTCCAAAATAAAAATACCGAAGCATAATTATATATGTAAATGTAAAAATTAAGGAAATATCACCACAAATATATTGATACTAATATTATTGAATATGCATCTAGTCTTTTTGAAAGACAATTTCATTTTATTATTATGTTTTTTAAGTAGACTACACGTCCAACATGGGGCTTGGACTCACAACCCTGAGATCTCTAGTCACATGCTCTACCGATTGAGGCAGCCACATGCCTCTGCATTTGGTCTTATAAATGGGAAGCTTTTCCATGAATAGAAGTAATGAGAGAATAATAGAAGTAAAAGGAGTGGGGCACTTGGGTGGCTCAGTCTGTTGGTTGGCTGACTTTGGCTCAGGTTGTGATCTAGGGGTCCTGGGATCGAGTCCTGTGTTGGGCTCCTTGCTTGGTGGGGGCTCTGCTTCTCCCTCTCCCCCTGCTCTTGCTCTCTCTCTCTCTCAAATAAATAAATACAATCTTTAAAAAAAAAAGGTAAAGGGAGTAATTTGCATAAATGTATAATATGTCATAAATGCTTTTAAGCAAATATAATAAAGTCAAGTGACAATTGAGAATATGTACAAGGAATATGAAAAACAAAACTGTTAAATTTTACAATATATATAAAACACATAAAGTATCTTTGGATGTGAGGACATCTGTCATCCCACTGGATAGCCAGGGTTGATTCAGCTGATGTGCCTGGCTAGGCAGGTGTCCCCTTCCTCCCTTACTGCTCTATGTGCTTCCTTCCTGAAGCTACACGCTGGGAGAGGGAGGACCTTCCACCGTAGAGGAGGACCGTTCTTCAGTCAAGGGTATAAGAGTAGCTGCACTCCCCTGCTAGAACCTCCAAACAAGCTCTCATGGTATATATGTAGGAGAACAGAGGGTAGTCAAGCTTCTAAGACTCCAGAGACACCCAAATGAGGCACTACATGTGGCAGTTTGTCTTTCTTTAAAAAACAAAACAAAACAAGAAAACAAAGTATCTTATATATCTCATATTATAAAGAGCTACTAATGAATACAATGCATAGGTAGATATACAGATGAATAGATGCATATACATATTTTATATATATGTGTCATATATTTATCAAACTTATGTTAATCATTTGAAATGTAGTTCATTATTTATTTTCCATTTCTCCATCTATCACTGGTGATTCCATTATGTCTGTCTATCTATCTAAAATATTAACTTAACTCCAAATGTCTGCACTGTATTGATGGGCAAACTCAGGGAAGTGTCGTCTTTTTCTCCATTCCTTATAATCTGTCCCACCCTCACCCTTATCATACCATTACCACACACCCCTGTAGGAAAGCATCCCATTACTTTTTCACTTATCCTTTCTATACTCTGTTTGCACAAATGAGCAAATGCAGGTATATATTCTTATTTTATCTGAAATATTGGGTTTGAGGATGAACTGTGTACCCTCAAAATCCACATATTGAAGACCTTACCCCCTGTATTTCAAGAAGTGCTTGCCTTTGAAAATAGGGCCTTCAAAAGGTAATTAAATTTAAATGAGTCATACAGATTGACCATAATGTAGTTTTACTGATATCTCTATAAAACGAGAGAACTTGGGCACATAAGTGACACCAGGGATGTGCAGACACAGAGGAAAGACCATGTGAGGACTTAGCAAGAAGGGAAATATCTGAAAGCCAAGGAGAGAGATCTTGGAGGAAGTAAAGCTGTTAACACCTTGATTTTGGATTACTAGCCTTTTTATAACCATGAAAAAATTCCTGGGCGCCTGGGTGGCTCAGCTGGTTAAGCTGAGGTCATGATCTCAGAGTCCTGGGATCAAGTCCCACAATGGGCTCCCTGCTCAGCAGGGCGTCTGCTTCTCCCTCTGATCCTCCCCTCTCATGCTCTCTCACTCTCTATCTCTCAAATAAATAAATAAAATCTTAAAGAAAAAAAGAACCATGAAAAAATAAATTTGTGTTATTTACTTCACAGTCTATGATATTTTGTTATGGCAACCCTAGGAAATTTGTATACATAGTAATAAAGAGTTTATTATAGGGGCATCTGGGTGGTGCAGTCAGTTAGGTATCTGCTTTTTTTTTTTTTTTTAAGATTTTATTTATTTATTTGACAGACAGAAATCACAAGTAGATAGAGAGAGAGGAAGGGAAACAGGTTCTCTGCTGAGCAGAGAGCCTGATGCAGGCCAGGACCCTGTGATCATGACCTGAGCCGAAGGCAGAGGCTTTAACCCACTGAACCACCCAGGCACCCCTAAGCATCTGTTTTTGGCTCAGGTCAGGATGGTGTCTCTGCTCAGCAGGGAGTCTGCTTCTCCTTCTCTCTCTGTGTTCTCTCTCTCTCAAACAAATCAATAAAATCTTTTTAAAAAAGAATTTATTTTATGTCTATATTCAGAGATTAACATTTGAGTTTACAAAAAAAGAATAATTATCAGGGATCATTTAATTGCTAATATGTGGAAGGAATCCAATATATAAAAATAGAATAATTGCTGTTAAAGTATATTATGGCCAGTAGATGTAATTTTATATATCTATTATTAAAATAAGTTTAGATGAATAATCATAAAATACTTATGACCTTCTGTGATACTTAGTTCTAAAATCTCCATTTGGAAAATCAAATATGCATGCAATCTCAAATAAGCGGAAAGTCTGCATTTATTGTGCTTTTGATGTATCATGTTATCAATTCTACCCTAAACTCTATATGGAGCTCACAAAGTTTTTTTTTTTTCTCTTGATGTTTTTATGTTAAAATCTTGTAAAAATCCTGTCAGTAACTGTCTAGGCAAAGGCAAGAAGACAGGCTGTGTCTTATGGCAGGAGTGCAGATGGTAAGTACACTAAGCAGCAAGCAGAATTAGAGAACATTGCTTTGAATCTGTAGGAAAGATACAGATATGGTGCTGTCTACTTCAAGCCTATCAAACAAGGCAAGAAGCAATATAATTTCTATTTAAATCATACAAGTCATGGATGTGGGGGGGGATGTACAAAATACCATATTTTCCTAACACATTTGCATAAATGGTACAATTACTGACCTAAAGAAAACCTAGTCTCATATTTCCAACAGCCAGGTATGACTGAAGCAGTTTGATAGTGAAAATTATTTTATATTTTGTGTAGTATTAATCAGCTCAATTTCAGTACTTGTTGTATTTCCAAATATCAAGTCTGTTTCTTGGTGCTAATATAACCAGTGGAGGGTTGAAAAATGATAACCTTGCAAACAAAGGGGATTCAAAGGTAAAACTGGGAATTATGTTGTAGTCTCTATAATTGAAAAGAAAATTCTTAAAAAGGGGAAGAGCCATCCTTAACTTTGTTAAACAGATTAGAGTATCCAAAGGAATAATCTATTAATTCCAATCCCAATCCCATAGCTTGTCAATTTCTGAATTGAAAAGGAGAGCATGGTCCAATTGGACTAATTTGAGAAGAGTTTATAAAAAGGGGGCTATTTTCAAACATATGAGAAGAGTTAGACAAACCAAAAAGGGTACTCTACCACTGAACTTGTAAGAGGTAGAATGAATAGTCTTTCACCACTCCGTGGTAGGAATGAGCAAAAGAAAATGAGAGTAAATTAGAACTGGATGGACTGGATCATGTATAAAATGTGCCCTTGGCTGGCTGTGAGATCCATGATAATGCATCCAGTAGAAAATCAAAGGGCTAATTTCCCTGACCTCATGTTTCTCTCTCCCTTAGATCTCCTATTGGAAATGACCATCAAATAAACGAAACTAGATGTCAGGCAGACTGAAGGTTAATTTTATATGTCAACTGGGCTATGCTATAGTATTTGATATTTGGTCAAATACTGGTTTAGATGTTGCTGTGGGTATATTGTTTTAGAAATAATTAACATTTGAGGCTCCAGGATAGCTCAGTCAGTTGAACATCCAGCTATTGGTTCCGACTCAAAATCAGTCATGATTTTGGGGTCCTTGGATCGAACCCCACTTTGGGCTTTGTGCTCAGTGGGGAGTCTGCTTAAGGATTCTCTCTCTCCTCTCCCTGTGTCCCTCCCCTGCTCGCATGTACACGTGCATGCTCTCTCTCTGAAATAAATTAATAAATCTTAAAAAAAAAAAAGTGATTAACACCTAAATCAGTAGATGAGTAAAACAGATTATCCTCCATAAAGTTGGTAGACTCCATCCAGTCAGTCAAAGACCTTTAAAGTAGAGAATGAAGGTCCCTCAGGAAGAAGTAATGCTACCTCCAGACCTCCAGACTGCCTTCAACTCAAGACTGCAGCATTCTTGCCAGAATTTCTAGCCTACAGGTTAGCCACACATATTTTTAACTTGCCAGCTCCCAGTTTCTTAAAATCTCAATCTCTCTCTCTCTCTCTCTCTCTCTCTCTCTCTATCCCTCAGAGTGCCAACCAACCAAAGTCATACATGCAGGATTTGTGTACATGTCATCGAAGGCAGTATATCAAATCGACTACTGTGGAAACAGTTTGAAATCTTTCAGGCAATACTAAAAGAATAATCAAAAATTTTGAAACTTACTTGCTGACAATAAGTAAACCCTGGGTCAGATGAAGCTGCCTTTCTGTTGTGCTAATGTAAGTGTTACAAGTCAAACCTCATTATTTTATAGTAATGATACAGCAGCAGCACCTGGGAACTTGTTAGAAATGCAAATTCTCTGGCACCACCCCAGATGTAAGAATCAGCAACTCTGGTGTTAGGGACTTTGGAACTTGTGTTTTAGCAAGTAATCTGTGTAATTACAATGCGTATGCAAGTTGGAAAATCATGATTAATTAGTAAAATTGGAAAGCAGACATATTTTAACATAGTGTTAGTTTCTGTTTATCATTATTTTATTTACTTTGTGGTCATAATAAGAAAAAAAATTTTCATGCCATTTAAGTATAGTCTATCAGTGATGTATACTTTCAATAAATGATGAACAATAAACTAGAAATGAGGCAACTACCCAGCTTTTGTTCCAAGCCTGTCACTGGAGATGCCACAAAAGCCATGGAGAAATATAAGAATATGACACTTAATAATAATTTTTAACATAAGGGTCACTCTTGGCAAGAAAAAGAAAAAAAGGCAATTCTGGCCTACTTTGTGAGGGAAATGGCAATAGAGTGGAGGAAATCCAGGTGTCAAAATTGGAAATAAACATATCTCTAGAACATGAGTGTCTGATCAGAAATTCCTGCTCAGGACCTGCCAAATGTGGTGAAAAAAACATTTTTTTTTTTTTTTAAAGAAAACCAGCACCTAAACTCAGGATAGATCAAGGCAGGATATGGTACATAGCAATGGAGGTGTCCAGTCCCAAACTCTGGCATTGAGACCTTCTGCTTTAGGACTTATACCAAGTTAAATTCACCAGAAGGGCATGAGGGACCTGGACATCCGCCACTCTCCTCAGGTATATATTAACTGCCAAAGTGGCTGATCTCATCAAGGGAAATGAACTAATGGAAAAATAATTAGATAATTGAGGAGTACAACCACTGTTAAAATGAGAGTGACAAGCAGAATAGACTTATAATAGATGAAAGAAGGCTATTGAGGACATGAAGTTAATACTTGCAATTATGAAGATTCACATGGAACCACCAAATGTAAAAGATGTAATATTTTAAATTTAAAAAATAGGACAGAACCAACAATAAATTATTGAGCTGGGAGAGTTGATGTGGAAACACTTTTAACAGAAAATGATACGGATATAGAAAATATGAAGTCAAATATAAGATACATGGAAGATAGAAATATAAAATGCCAATATCTATATGTAAAGACCTGGTTTTTAAGTTTGGGATTGAAATTTCTATTCTTAAGATGACAGAGAAATTTACATGGAACTAAGGTTATAGACTATAGCAATTATGAAAGCTGAATTTTAAAGTGATATTTAAAGCCATTAGAGAGTAACAATACCCTTGAGAAATAAAAGTCCTTTTCAGGCAACCTAAATCACCAGAATGCCAAACACCAAACAAACACATGAATAATGGCATCCGAAATAACCAGTCTCAAACTGACTTAACGAGTGGTGCCTATCTCAGACATGATGACTGTAGTGAACACTGCCATATGGTATGTTTGAAAGTTGCTAAGAAAACAAATTCCAGGGCATCTGGGTGGCTCAGTTGGTTAAGCATCAGCCTTCGGCTCAGGTCATGATCCCGGGGTCCTGGGATCAAGCCCCGCATCAGGCTCTCTGCTCTGTGGGAAGCCTGCTTCTCCCTCTCTCACTCCCTGTGCTTGTGTTCCCTCTCTCACTCTCTCTCTCTCTCTCTCTGTCAAATAAATAAAATCTTAAAAAAAAAAAGAAAGAAAGAAAGAAAACAAATTCCAAATATGCTCATCTCAAGGAAAAAAAAATTTGTTTTTTTTTTTGTTTGTTTTGTTGGTTGGTTGGTTGGTTGGTTAATTCGTGAGGTGATGGATGTTAACAACATTTATTGTGGAAATCATTTTACAGTGTAAGTAAGTCAAGCCACTATGCTATATAGCTTAAACATACACTGCTATATGCCAATTATCTCAGTAAAACTGAAAGAAAAAAATAAATTTTTGTGTGATGGAAGAATAGCGTCTGTTCCGGAAGAAGTTTCACTGATCCAACATCACTAGTATTCCAGAAATCATACCTCCCTGATGCTCAATATGTTTATAGAAAAGGAGCCTAGTAATATCTATGCAAACATGTAATAATGGAAATTTTTTGACTGAGAAGGTGGTATTATTAGAGATGCTTAAAGAGAGAGTTGCCAGGACAATTCAGTTCAATCACAAGGTGAAACAAAAAAAGCAAATATTTATGTGTAAATATATATATGAAATTAAATCCAAATAATATTGTTAGAAATCACAGCTTTATGGCATTTTGTTATATAGTAAAAAACATTGACATAAAAGGAAAATCATATAATAGCCATATTCAAAATGAATATACCGCTTTACACTTTTTTCTAATATTGTACAAAAGTTCCAGTGCCAACACATCCTTGCCAACAATTGGTACAGTAATTTTTTTTAAAAAATGTAGTCATTCTAATAACTATGTAGTGGTATGGTTGGCTTAACTTTATGTCCCTAATGACTAATGATATTGAAGATCTTTTCATGTTTTTATTTGCCATCATGGTATCCTTTTTGGTAAAGTGTCTGTTTAAATAAATATTTTTGCCTATTTTGTAATTGAGTTGTTTTCTTGCTACTTAGTTTTGAGAATTCTTTATATGCTGTTCGTGAGACCTGTGATTTGCAAATATTTTCATCCAATCTGTGGTTTGTTTTTTCATTTTCTTAACAGTCTCACTTGAAGAACAGAAGATTTTAATTTGATGAAGTCTAATTTATTTTTCTAAAGATTTTATTTACTTTTTAGAGAGAGAGTATTCAGGAGTGAGGTGGGAGGAGGGACAGAAGGAGAGGGAGAAGCAGACTCCCCACTGAACTGGGAGCCTCACGTGGGGCTCGATCCCAGGACCCTGCAATCACGACCTGAGCCAAAGGCAGATGCTTAACTGACTGAGTCACCCAGGTACCCTGATATCCAATTTTTTTTTTTCAGATATACTCTTTTTTTTTTTTTACTTTATTTAAGCTTTATTTAAACATATGATGTAACCCCACCACCCTCACCCAACCCCTCTTCCCCCCACCCCCATCAGTTTGTTTTATGACATTAAGAGTCTCTTTTGGTTTTTCTCCCTCCCGATCCCATCTTCTTTCATTTTTACTTTTCCTACCACCTTAACTCCCACCCCCGTCATTTTATAGATTGTACTTTTGTGGCTCTATCTAAGAAATTTTAGCCTAACCTAGGATCACAGAGTTTTTCTCCTTCTCAGGGCCTGACTAGCTTGAAGTAAGTCACTTTAAATCACACACTCAGAGTAGGCTCAGAGTTATGTGCACTGCTTTTCAGCCCTGGGTCCTGCCCATCACCATTGCAGATTCATTGCTATGAAGGCAAAGATTTTTGTCTATTTGACTCTTTCTTGTATTCCAGTGATTATAATAGTCCCTATCTAATATTGGGAACTCAATAAGTATTAGTTAAATAAAATAATAAAATAAAGAACAGTGTTTTTAATTTTAGAGAGTCCATGACATGTAAACATAGATTATGAAAAATTTATTTTTCCCAGATGTGGGGTTTTCACCTTTGTGAAAACAGTCATAGATAAATAAATCAATCCTAGAAAGAAATGCATGTATATGCATAATGATTATGGGATGAAGGAGTCAAAGTGATTTCAATTTTTTTCTTTATATTATTCTATTTGCAATTTTTGAGATAACCATCCATTATTTTCTTCAATGGAGAGAAGAAAAGCACTGGAGGCTTGTGAGTTGGATTCTATTGCATGATATGCTAAGAAGCACACTCCCGCATCCTTTTAAATGCTGAATGTAACTTTTTATATTCCTAGAAGTGCCAGTTCATGTAATGCCTAATGTATATTAGAACTAGATCAAGAGAAAAAGAACAATGGTCCATTATTCAGTTTCAATAATGAAAGTCATGTATTCTCTCATATTTAAAGAGCCACTACTGAATGCCATAAATGAATCTTTAAATATTTAACTAGGAACAGTAAAACTATCTGTGTTCAGATCAGGAGAGTTGTCTCCAAAAAATCACACCGGGTTTCAAAAAGCCTCTCTGTAAAAGGCAAAAATCCCTAGACTCTAAAAAGCATATTGCCTTAGGAAATGCTATTATTTTTACCTAGATGTACTCTAAAATACTTTATGTGCATTAAGGCTTCAAAAAAGAGGTAGTTTCCTTCTTTTTGTGGTTCCTTCTCCTAATATGTCCACCAATAATACCTCCCATGTAATGGATTGGGCGTGTGTGTGGTTACTTGGCCCTCTATCAATTTTTTTCAACTTTCTTTAGGAATGATATACCATTAACTATAATTCCCCTAAATCTTCCATTTGATTTAGTTGTTGCTGTTATTATTATAGTTTGTTTGTTTATTTTAATTTCTTTATTTACTGCCTTAAAAAAATTTTTTTAAAGATTTTTATTTATTTATTTGACAGAGAGAGAGAGAGATCATAAGTAGGCAGAGAGGCAGGGGGAAGCAGGCTCCCCAGTGAGCAGAGAGCTCGATGCAGGGCTCAATCCCAAGATGCTGAGATCATGAGCTGAGCTGAAGGCAGAGGCTTTAACCCACTGAGCCATCCAGGCGTCCCATTTACTACCTTTTAAAAAAAATAACATTATAGTATCTAATGGTGGCTCAGTCAATTAAGTGTCTGACTCTTGATTACAGCTGTTGTCATGATCTCAGGCTCGTGGGATCAAGCCCTGTGTCAGGCTCCAAGCTTGACCTGCTCGTACTTTGTACTTTATCTCAAAACAAAACAAACAAACAAAAAAATCCCCCAAAAAAACCATTATATCTAAATCTTGAATTCCATTTTGAGAATTTAAAATAATTGGGGGACATCTGGGTGGCTCAGTTGGTTAAGCCAGTTAAGCATCTGCCTTCAGCTTAGGCCATGATCCCAGGATCCTGGGATCAAACCCATGGCAGGTTTCTAATTTGTTAGGAGTTTTAAAGAGCTTGAGGAGAAAACTGATAATTACCACTTAAATTTGGGAGAATGTCAAGATCTAGAGAGAAAAGAAAAATACCTCCCAAATAATTTTCACCCTGAGGGAGTTTTAAGGTCAAAGCAAATTGAGGCTTTAAGCCAGTAGCTTTAAGGGGAAAGGAGATGAAAGCCCAGGTTCAAGGTCTAGGTGGACCTAGGTGGTCCAGGTTTAAGGTCAAGGTCTAGGAAAGGAGATGAAAGCTCAGGTTCTAGTCACTTCTAATAAAGAGTCTTAAGGGTCACAAAATTAGAATGAAAATTAAAGAGAGACCCACTTCTTCACTATGATAACCCCCATTTCTTAGAGACTACAAAAGTGGTCTCTAAGAACACTTAGAGTATTCTTAGAGTAGTCAAAAAAGAACAGGAAAAAAAAAATCCCTGAGAAATCTTGGCTTTAGAACACCTGTTTCATGGATTTTTTTTTTTTTTAATTTGGTAGGTAGTGCTTCTAGTCCCATGATGAAGTGTCATTTATGATGGTCTCCGACTTCCACAGGCTTTTATACCTTGCAGAAACAAAAGGTAATCTTCTCTGAAAGAAATGATCTTCCAGTGAGTTGGTAAAAATAATTACCAACCTGCAATTCTAAAATTGGTAATAATGTATTCCACAAACAAGGATGCAATAAAAACATATTTCTAAAACACACACACACACACACACACACACACACACACACGCGCGCGCGCGCGCGTGCACACACACAAGTTAATTATAGTAAAGCCTCAATAAGTAAAATTCCAAATGGTATAACTCAGGCAGATGGAGAATGATTACTGATGGATTAGCAAATGAATATAGAGCCAAAGTGTGACAAAAATATGGGAAATAATAGTAATGCCTTCTGAAGTTTTATTTAAAATACAAGAGGGGCGCCTGGGTGGCTCAGTGGGTTAAAGCCTCTGCCTTCGGCTCAGGTCATGATCTCAGGGTCCTGGGATCAAGCCCGGTATCGGGCTCTCTGCTCAGCAGGGAGCCTGCTTTCTCCTCTCTCTGCCTACTTGTGATCTCTGTCAAATTAAATAAATAAAATCTTTAAAAAAAATACAAGAATTAAAAATCATGAAAAATAACATGTAAGTGATTTGTAGAGTGTGTAAGTAACAGAACTTTTAATGTTATTGATGAGAAAGGAGATTTTTTAGGGGTGCCTGGGTGGCTCAGTTGGTTAAGCGATTGCCTTTAGCTCAGGTCATGATCCTGGAGTCCCAGGATCGAATCCCACATTGGGCTCCCTGTTCAGCAGGGAGTCTGCTTCTCCCTCTGACCCTTCCCCTTCTCATGCTCTCTCTCTCTCTCTCTCTCATTCTCTCTCTCTCTCAAATAAATAAATAAAATCTTTTTAAAAAAGGGGATTTTTTAAATTAAAATTGTATGTTGATAAAATAAAAATGTATGTTTTATTTTTAAGGGTAACAAATGGAACAAATATAAAACTTTCACATTAGTGAAAGGACCATAAAATTAATGATAAAAAATAATCCAGTTGGAAAACTTGAGAGATAAAAATCACAGATAAAATAAAGAAAATATAATGCATAAATGAAGTAGTAGATTTAGCTGAAACATGTTAGTAATTACATTAGTTTTATATGGATCAAATGCTCCATTAGGAAAAAAAAGTAGAATTTTAGAATAGACTTATTTTTAAAAATTCAGACCATTTATGAAGGTGAATCATGCAGTTAACCAAAAGAATAAAGAAAGGGTGAAATAAATGGCTCTAAAAAGGGACGCCTGGGTGGCTCAGTCAGTTAAGCCTCTGGCTTCTGCTTGGGTCATGATCCTGGGGTCTTGGGGATAGAGTCCTGCATCGAGCTCCTTGTTCACCAGGGAGCCTGTTTCTCTCTTTACTTACTGCTCCCCCTGATTGTACAGTTACTCTGTCTCTCTTTTTCTGTCTCTCTGACAAATAAATAAATAAAATTGATTTTAAAAAATGGCTGTAAAAATATAAAGCATGCAAATGGGAACCAAAGAGAGCTGATATGTCTAAATTAATGTCATGGGGAAAATATTTATGAAGAATTATTAGGGATTAAATAAATTTATTCCATAATGATCAAATATTGCTTCACCAGAAAAATATATGAAATAAAAAAATAAGTCATAATGTAGCAGACAGTAATGGTAATGTATAAATGTGATTGCAATTTTTGACACAGAGATTAATGAAAAAATACCATTATCATGACAGCTTAGAGATAAATATAAAAACAGCTAAATAGAATAATGAGGAAAACATTAGGATAAAACTATATTACAGGTAAATTCGATTAGTAAAAAAAATATTTAGAAAGGTTTTAAATCCTCTGGATCAAAGAAACGCAAATTAAATTCAAACCTCCATCAGACAGGCAAAATTTTAGGTCTGGAAATATGAAGAGATATTGCAGATATATAGCAGTTCCAGGGCAATTTCACATTCTGCCTTTGAGAAGATGCATTGGTAATAGCACTTTTGAAAATATTTAGACATTACCTGCTAAAGTTTAAGATAGTCACAGCCAGTGAACAAGCAGTTTTATTTCTATATCAGAGATTTTTAAACTTTTATGAGTGTGTGCCCTGTGGAAATCTGATAATGCTTATCAGAATAAGCATTATCTGCCAGAATTAAATCTTAAGTGAATCAATTAAAATACATAAAATTTAATGAAACAATGATCAAAATGTTAACAGAAAAAAATAATATGCACAGAGGGATGTCATAGAACAAATTCACTTATCTAAATTATTTAGCATATTTTTAGAATTAATTTAACTTCATATTTACTGCATAACATTAGATGCCAGAAAACCACAACAACACTTGTAAAGAAATATCAATTTTTTGAGGAAGCTCTTATGGGGGTTGCCTGGATACAGGCAATGTTCAGTGTGACTACCCCTTTTATTCATTTTTTACAAATCTTTATTATGAAGAGGTTACATGCCAGACTTACCTCCAGGAGTCAAGAATCTGCTCTTGTTTACCAGATATACTAATCATGAGACTATGATGTCAGGCACTGATAAATGCCAAGAAAAATATAAGACTGGCTAAGGGCGTTTGTAAGATGGATACAGAAAATTGAACCATAAGGTGTAAGAATATCTGTGGGAAGAACAACACCATTTCATGGAAAGTCTATCACATGTTTACAGTTTTGTATAGTTCTGAGACATTAACATAAAGCCAAGGAACAATAGTAATAAGCTATCCTAATGACAATAGGATAGAAGAGAATGAGTCCTACTAAAAATCATAGAAATTAATTCATAGAACTCAGAATTTAGAAGTTTTTTAATAGAGTGTCTAATTAAAAGGGGGGAAAGGATTTAATATCAGGGTCCCTGCATCAAGATATCAGCCTGCTAGAGGCCATGACCAGGGACAGGACAATGAACACTGACAGGAGGACTGACAAGACAGTAAAAGGTGAAATATGTATATGCTATTATTTTATAATGTAGATTTCAGCACTCCACAAATCCCATTGTCAATTCCATAAACTTGATTTTCTAATCCCTCCAACTGCCTTACAAGAAGATGTCTGGATAGACTGGGAATGCTCTCATGTATGAGATAAAGCTTGTGTTCTTGGAGCAAGGAAATGAGCTAATGCACATTCAGTAAGGAGATTTTTATTAAGTTATGTTAAGTTAAATTGATAAATTCTTCCTACCTTTAGCATTTGGAATGTATATGATACATGCTATTGAGTTTTATTCTTTCCTTCCCTGTGAACAACAAACTGATTTTGGAGTAAAATTTATGGGCAATGAGTTCAACACTTCCACTTAATATCGATGTTATATGGGAAACTGAATTAATACCTTTGAGCCCTTCTTTATTCTTTTTTAAAAAGATGATAGTTATGCTCCCTGACACATTTTCTTAAGTTACTCTGAGATCCCATATTGTATAATGCTCCAATGTTGTTTGACACATGGTACATATTATATGTTGTTAAATAGTAATAGTCATTGCAAAAACTTATGCCAAGTAACTGTTTCCTAAAAAGATAAGTTTGTAGTATAAAGTAAAGTAATGGGGTGCCTGGATGGCTCAGTTGGTTGAGTGACCCATTCTTGATTTCAGCTCAGGTCATGATCTTAGGGTCGTGAGATTGAGCTGCTTGTTGGGCTTGGTGCTGGGAGGTGGAGCCTGCTTAGGATTCACTCTTTCCCTCTGCCCCTCCCTGCTCTCTCTCTCTCTCTCTCAAAACAAAAGTAAGTAAATAAAGTAAAGCAGATAGTTTTTTTTTTTTTGGCTAATTTGATGCTAAATAAAATAATATTAATTTAGGCTATAGACCAGGGTTTCCCAACCTTGACACTACTGATATTTGGTTTAATAATTCCTTGTTGGAGAAGGAGCAGTCCTGTACATTGTAGATTTAGCAGCATTTCTGACCTCTACTTACTACTAGAAGCAACCCCTCCCCACCACACACACATGCCCAGTTATGACAACTAAAAATACCTCTAGGTATTTTCAAAAGTCTCCCAGGGAGCAAATTGGCCACAGTTGAGAACCACTGATATAGATGTCTCATACCATGGAAAAAAAGTCGTAGCATCAAAAATGATAGAAGAAAGAGTAAAATAAAAACTTCCTTGAATTGCACATGGAGATAATGTTATGTCATTAGTATCTTATTAACTACTATTGCAAACTTATGTTGCCCAAGGACGTATAGTTCAAAAACAAAATTAAATTACACAGTTAAAAATAAAATTACATGGAAGTAATCAAATTCCTAGCTAGTTAACTTAGTAGGATGTAGGCTCTTTCAAGCTGAACAGACCCACAGTAAAGGGTTTACCAGTATAAAGAATTCTCTTCCTAGAGAGAAGATATGTTTTATTTAATCTATCTGAGCCATAAAGTCTTTAAGGATATTGTAATAGTTATTTTTTAACTTAAAGCTTTATCATAAGTGAATTATATTTTAAAAATGTAAAATTATACTAGAGAGTGTTATATCTTTTTTAAATCCATTAACTCAAAATAATGAGTAAAACTATAATTTATTTACTTCTATATCTAATAACAAAAAAATTGTAAAGAAACTTTGATATATCTTTAAAAATCTCTTTAAATATGTAACTGGGCTGTGAAAAAAGAGAAACTCACAAATATCAAAAATGTGATTTGGAAAAATAGAAATCATGAAGATGGCTTTGCTTATTTTTAAATTTGAATTCAATATAATTAACATAGAGTGTATTATTAGTTTCAGAGGTAGTTTAGTGATTCATCAGTTGCATACACTCAGTGCTCATTCCATGCAGTTCCCTCTTTAATGCTCATCATTCAGTTACCCCATTCCCCCACCCATCTCCCCTCCAGCAACCCTCAGTTTGTTTCTTATAATTAGGAGTCTCTTATGGTTTGTTTCCCTCTCTGTTATCATCTTATTTTTCCTACTCTCCCCCTATTTTCATGTTTTGTTTCTTAAATTCCACATGTAAGTAAAATCACATGATATTTGTCTTTCTCTGACTGACTTATTTCACTTAGCATAATACCCTCTAGATCCACCCATGTCAGGGCAAATGGCAAGATTTCATTCTTTTGATGGTTGCATAATATTCCATTGTATATATATACCACATCCTCTTTATCCATTCATCTGTCGGTGGACATCTGGGATCTTTGGCTATATAGATATTAGTTTGGCTATTATGGGTATTCCTGCTATAAACATGGGGATGCATGTGCTCCTTTGAATCAATCTATTTGTATCCTTTGGATAAATACCTTGTAGTGCAATTGCTGGGTTGAAGGGTAGCTCTATTTTTAAGTTTTTGAGGAACTTCCATAAAGTCTTCCAGAGTAACTGCATCAGTTTGCATTCCTACTAGCAGTGTAAGAAGGTTCCCCTTTCTCTACATCCTTACCAGCATCTGTTATTTCCTGAGTTGTTCATTTTAGCCATTTTGATTGTTGTGAAGTGGTACCTCATTGTGGTTTTGATTTGTATTTCCCTGATGCTGAATGATGTTGAGCATTTTTTCATGTGTCTGTTGACGATTTGGATGTCTTCTTTGGAGAAACATCTGTTTATGTCCTCTGCCCATTTCTTGATTGGATTATTTGTTCTTTGGATGTTGAATTCAATATGTTCTTTATAGATTTTGGATACTAGCCCTTTATCTGATAAGATGTTTGTAAATATTTTCTCCCATTCTATTGGTTGTCTTTTGGTTTTGTGGACAGTTTCCTTTACAAAGCTTTTTATCTTGATGAAGTCCCAATAGTTCATTTTTGCCTTTGTTTCCCTTGCCTTTGGAGATAGGTCTAGCAGGAAGTTGCTACATCCAAGGTCAAAGAGGATGCTGCCTGTGTTCTCCTCTAGGAGAGGATTTTGATGGATTCCTGCCTCACATTTAGGTCTTTCATCTATTTTGAGTGTATGTTGTAATAAAGTGATCCACTTTCATTCTTCTGCATGTGGCTGTCTAATTTTCCCAACACCATTTGTTGAGGAGACTGTCATTTTTCTACTGGATATTCTTTTCTGCTTTGTCAAAGATTAGTTGTTCATAGAGTTGAGGGTCCACTTCTGGGTTTTCTATTCTATTGTATTGATTTATTAATGGCTTTGATTATATTTCATATATTTAAAATATTATACTCACTGAAATAATTTTCCAGTTTGTAATTTAATATATATTTTATAATAAAAATGCCTCCAGTGCATATTAATTGATCATACAGATAATATGTTTACATTAAAAAATTAGGATAGTCTGTAAAAGCAGAATGAAAATAGAAAACTTAGCCATCTTTCATTCACAATTCATACTCTAATATATCCATCAACATATCCATCAAGAATATAAAGATTTTATTCATTATTTCACTTAAAAAATCTTATGTTCCTCTTGCATCTTATTTTTTTCTAACTTAAAAACATATTGTAGAAATCCTCACAAATCAACCTCATAGAGCTAACTCATGTATTTTATCAATTGCACAATGTCCTATATATAGAAACAACATAATTCTCTCATCTCCTATTGGTGGGAATCCATTTTGTTGTTAAATTTTGTTACTATAGAAAAGGCTGTTGTATGCATATACATAAAGGATGAAAAAGTTGATAATTAAAAAAAGATATTTCAAAATTGAGTTTAAGAAGAATGAGGTAGTAACTTGGAAGAAAAAAAAGGAGTAAGAAAGCAATATGTTAATTTACACTTTTTCATGTATTCCCTCCAAAAATGGGTGTCATCTCTCTTTGAATTTTTTCAAATGTCTTAGAAATTTCTAATTTTTATAATGGAATTTTTGCTTTTCTTTTATATTGAAAACATATTCTGGTCATGAATTATGACCAGTGTAATGTGTTTTTGTTAGTGTAATGCATTTTGAATATATAGTTTTGCTATCTATTTTTAACAGTATATCATCCTCATCAGCATATATACCCTATACACTTTCTGCTGCCAAATTTTATTGAATATTTGAGACTAACAGATTTTTGTTGATATTCTTGATATTCTTGATGTCATAAAATACATTTTTGAAGCATAAATTTCAGCATGTATCCATATAATCTCTGCATCTGTATATTTAAAGCATAACACAGAGAAAAGTGCCAAACTGTAAGTGTATAATTCAAATAATTATCCAAAGTGTGTAAATATCAGTAAAACAACATCCAGGTCTAGAACTAGCCAGAATAAAAAATCCCCAGATGTTCCTGCTGGATCACTCTGCCTTCCACTCTCACGAAGGGTAAACACTGCCTTGATATCCAACACAGCAATTGGCCGCTGTTGGTGTATTTCTTAACTTTGTATTCACAGAATCACAGAGGATTATCTCTAGGCTCTTTCACTGAAAATTATATTATTTTGAGATTCATCTATGTGTTGTGTGTAGTTTCAATTCATTTATTTCAAACTAGTACGTTGTCTCCCTGTATGAATACACTCAAAAATTTTTTTCCAATTTCACTTATGGTGAATTTTGAGTTTTTGGCTTTTTGTTTTGTTTTTCTTTTTTTGTATTTGTTTATCATTGTGGTTTAGAGCTATTATGAATGATATCATCAAGATCAGTTTGTTCCTATCTCTTAGCACACATATGAATGAAGTTCTCTTTAGTTTATTCTTGGAGAGTAATTACAAAGTCATAAAATATGTATCTTTTCAACATTAATAAGTAATGTAAAAATTTTCCAAAATGGTGTTCCAGTTTACATGCTCATGAGCAGTTTATGTTAGCACCTATTTCTTTACTTTCTTGCTAACCCTAAAAGATACTAATATGTATCCTTCTTAGCACTCCAGAGATGTGTATTGTAGTTAATTATGTTATATATTACACTCACTGATTTTTGTTAATAATGAGGGATTTTTCATATGGTTATTGACCTTTGGAAATTCTTCTATGTAAAATACTTGCTTAAGTCTCTTGTTTGTTTTTTGTTTTTGTTTTTTTTTCTGTGTGTGTTGTCTTTTCTATTGAGTATAAACACACTCATATAAAAACATGAGGGACAGGTCCTTTGTTGTTTGTCTTTTCTAAATATTATTTCTTCTTTCACTATGTGCCTTGATTTTATTCTTTTAAAGTTATGTTTTGAAGAACAAAATTCTTAATTTTATAATAATGCAATTTAGTCATTACTTTTTTTTATGGTCAGTAATTCATGTGTCCTGTTTAAGGAATCATTACCAATGCTGAGGTAATGAAGTTGTTCTCTTCTATAATTTTTCTACAAGTATTATTATTTTGCTCTTTAGATTTAAATACACAATTCATCAGGGATAATATTTTATTCAATTTTCATCCATTTTAAATAGTGGATTGCACCTACATTTTCTCTATTTTGCATGAGAAAATTGTTCATTAGGAACCACATAGAACCCTCCCTTAGTCAAGTACTATCTTTTTTTCTTTTTTAAGATTTTATGTATTTATGTGACAGAAAAAGAGAGAGCACAAATAGGGGAAGCAGCATTCAGAGGGAGAAGCAGGCTCTTCACTGATCAGAGAGCCCAATGCAGGGCTCGATCCCAGGACCCTGGGATTATGACCTGAGCTGAAGGCAGACACTTAACAACTGAGCCACCCAGGCACCCCAGTCGAGTATTATCTTAATCAGATTTTCAAGTACTTCCCTAGCTTCTAGGAAATTTCTGTAATCTTAACTTTTGGTTTTCTAGAATTAAAAAGAGCAAATTAGCTAGTAGATGAGAAGGAATAAATAGGAAATGTGTGTGTCTGTGTGTGTGTGTGTGTGTGTTGATTATTCTTTTGTAGTTTAACCAGTCAAAATTATTCCCTTGGAAATCATTATTTTGGTAATCTTAAAATTATATGATTTGAAGTAGTCTTCAATTACTTTATCCTCTGTATTCTGTAGTACAGGTCACAAAATGAATATGAATAGGTTGGCACTGCTTCGTGAACAGTTTATAAAACAGAAACAAACAAAAAAAAGATAGTGCTCTCATATAAGTGGGGGGGGGACCTACTCCTTGCTTTATTTAGTGGGTAGAACCAAAAGTTTTGTCGGTAGTAAAAATAATCTTTGTAGAATTACCCAGCCATTTGGAGTGCTATAAAGGAGCTGTTGTCAATAAAAGCTGTGATTATTACTATGGTTTCATTCCATTTCTGTGGTAATTAGTTATTATCATTTATTTATTGCGTTATTTTATGGTTATTGCTTGCAATTTCAGACTTTAAATACTGAATGCATAAACAGTGTTAATTTAATTACAGTATTAGAATTTTGAATACTGCATGCAGTGTTAAGATTATTAATAAGTATATTTCAAATGAATATTCTAATAACAATTTGCATTTTTCTCTGATTTCTTGTTCATCATAATTTTTAACAAATTGATGTTTGTAGTCTTGAAAATTGTCATGCAGAAATGAATGTCATTCCCATGGGGCTGAATTTAGGAACTAAACTTTATGATGTTTATAGTTAAATAAAGAGATAACAGTGATAAAGGAGAGGACTCATATTTTTAATAAATTATGTAGTCATTATTTAAAGGCTAGAGACCTAAAGAGAGACCTAAAAATTCTCAAAGTATCACACTTATAAATATAAAATAATATGAAAAAGAGATGACATTTTCACACTCCTCCATTTGTTTTCTATTTAGTAAGGCATAACATTTCTATTAATTTTAGGATAGTTTTGTTTTAGATTTATCTTGAACTTTGCTGATTTCATTTGACTTTATATTTCTAACACCTTGTAGTGTTTATCAAAGCATCAGAGAATTGCATCATTAAAAGGTTAATAGATTTCATGAGTGAGAAAAATAATCCCATTTGATCAAATAGAAATTAGCTGGAAAGAAATATGAAGATAGATGGCATTTAGGGTATTTTGAAGTCTTCTTTGCATGCTTTACTGCAAGTAACGCATTAAAAGTAAGGTAGAAATAATGTGCAAATATCTTTTCATAATGACATACTAGGATTTATCAGGATAAAAATCATTTTTATTTGGAGCAGATTTGTAGAAAAACAAGGTGGAAATATTTTGGTAGAGACAAGAATGTATCTGAATTATTTCAGCCAGATTCCCTGTGAAAGACTGAGAAAAATATTTGCATACTGGAAATTTACTAAAGAGTGCTTTCATGAACATCTGTGAGAGAGTAAGGGAAGTGAGACTGAGAAGCTCAGGACTGATCAGCTTTAACTGATTCCATGAAGAGCTCTGAAACTCATATACTCCTTCAGAACGGTGACCTGTTGAAGCACTCGGGAAGTTTTAGAACTGCCATATAGAATAGTCACTGGAGGTTAGTTCTTTCTGGTGAGAGTGTAAACTTGTACAGGGTAATTCTCTAACGCAATCTCAAGAAGAGACTCCATTCTGAGCCATCAGCAGCCAACAAGCCTGGCAACCAAAGTAATGATAGCGTCAGTCCTGAAAGGAAGACCTGGGTGTGACATTATAGTGTTAACTTCAACATACTGAATAATAGGATAATATATGCCTCAAAAAGTTTCCAAAGGTGACATTAGCAAAAAGGAGAAATAGGCAGCTCTGGGTCTTCCTTCCTCTGCAGAGACACTGAGTTAATAACAATACCCAGACGAGAATATTGCTGTGAGAACTCTGGAGACTAACTGATTTCTCAGCAGGCATCTTGAAGACCAGAAGGAAATGAGATGATATAGTCAAAAAGCTAAAAGAGAAAACAAAACTGTTAATCAAGAATACTGTTTCTGGCAGAACTGTCCTTCAAAAATGAGCAAATTGAGGGGCACCTGGGTGGCTCAGTCAGTTAAACCTCCAGCTCCTGATTTTGGCTCAAGTCTTGAGATCTAGCTCCATGTTGGCTTCCATGCATGAGCTCAGGATAAGTCTAAACAAATCAAGAAGGTGGAGAACATACAAAGTAACTTCTTTGATAATAATGGAATAAAACTAGAAATAAATAGCAGAAAGAAAACCAGAAAATCCACAAATATATGGAAATTCAACACCACACTCTTAAACAACTAATGTGTCAAAGAAGAATTCTCAAGAGAAATTAAGAAATGCCTTCAGACAAATGAAATCAAAACATGGAATGCTGTGAAAGCTGCACAATGAAGGAAGTTTATAGCTTTAAATGGATACACTAAAAAAGAAGGATCTAAATTCAATAACCTAACTTTACACCTCAAGAAATTAGAAAAAACATATAAACTAAACCCAAAAGTAGCAAAAGAAAGGAAACAAGATTGGAGCAGGGATAAATGAGATAGAAAATTTAAAAAAAATAGACAAATTGACAAAACTAAGAGTTTTTATTCTCAAAGAGATTATTTGTACATCCATGATCATAGGGTCATTCTTCACAATACCTAAGAGATGGAAGAAACCTTAATGTCCATCAGTAGATGGATGGATAAATAAAATGTAGTACATGTGTGTGGGGGAATATTATTGAGCCTTAGAAAGGAAATACTGTCATGTAGCTACAACATAGACGAACCCAAGGATGTTATGGCAGAAGAAATAAGCCAGTCACAAAAGGCAAATACTATATGATATATCTATAGTAGTCAAATTTATAGAAATGGAAAGTAGAATGGTGGTTACCAGAGGCTCAGGAGAAGGAAATGAGAGTTGCTTAGTGGTTATAGAGTTTCAGATTTGCAGGATGAAAGTTATAGAGACCTGTTTCACAACATGAATATACCTAACACTACTGAACTGTATACTGAAAAAGAGTTAAGACAGTAAATTTTATATCACTTTTTACCACAGTAAACATATGAGTATGTGTTTATATACATTATTTATAATAAATATTATAATTACAGAATGTTACATGCTAAGTATTATTTTATATAATATTAAATATAAGTATATTTTACTCTAACACATAATACATATTAAATACATATTAAATACATATATTAAATACATATATCTGTAATATACATATCTGTATATATATGTATATATAAATCTGTGATATATATGTATATACATATAATATATATAAATATAATCTCTGGAGATGAGATCTAAGCATCAGTATTTTTAAAGCTTCCTGGATGAAAACCATGTACAGCCAAAGTTAGCTTGGCACTAAATTAGTAAGTGGACTTAGCAAGTGGTTCTGAAGCTCATTTTTCTTATTTTTAAGATGATCATAATAATACCTGTGCTGTTACTTATGATACATGAGAATGGGCTTTATAGACTTCAAAGAGTAACTTAAAAATTAAGTTTTAAAGGAAAATCTTGATAGAATCTAAGTGTTGTATGTATGAATGTTGACTGTTAATTTCAACTTTACTATATATTTGAAAATATTTTTCATTTAAGAAACATGCTCTGTTGTGCCTTTAAAGATCCCCAATATTTAGGCACAATTTTATGGCCTTTCATCAAAAGAAAAAAGATATTCCTAATCGTTTGCTATGCAGGTATAATTATTGTTGGTCCTAATTATTTACTTCTCCTCCCAGTAAAAGTAATGTATTTCTTTGCTCCATAAACATCAGATGTCCCATTTTACCTTCTTTGGTCAGTGAAATCTGAGCAAGAATGACATATGCCTGGCACTTCCGAGAAGAGTCTTTCAGACTTCAATCAGGGATCTTACTGGTAGTGAGGCCATCTTTCCCCAGGCTGGGGTTGTTTCTTTGTCCTTGAATAAAGAGAACAGCTGCAGGTGAGCCATGGAGATACACAGGAGGAGCAAATAATAAATGTCTGTTGTGGAAAGCAACCAAGATAGTTTAGTTTTTTGTTAGTATAATATGATAGGAGCTCACCAACACAGCTTGAAGGTTATTAAAAACAAAAAATTACCCCTAACAAAGCAAATCAGCCTGATGAAGAAAAAAAGAAGTCAACACCTAAAGAAACTCATTTGTACAGGCAGTTTTTAGAAATGTTTCATTTAAAATTATGGAATGAAGAACATATAATTAATAGCACTCTTAAGTTATGCCTGTACCTTTCTGCATTTAACAGCATGTCTTGTGGATGGTTTTATATTATCCCAAGTAAAATCTACCATCATTTCTCATGAATTCATTCTAAAACTGTAGTGTGGTTTCATTAACCAATTTTCTGCTTGGGAACAATTAAGGTTTTAATCTGTCTTTTATTGATATAAACAGTGCAACAACGAAAATCTTTGGACAAATCTCAGTCCAGTTTTTCGTAAGTAAACTGGCCATTCTTTTGACTGGCTGCCCTTTCAAGTCTGTTCTGTGAGCTGTGTTAACACTTGCGCGGGTCCTATATTCACTGTCATGGTCACGCAATCAAATGTCTCCTGGTGTCTTTGTCTTCCTAACGATATCATGTCAATACAATTAATCTTCATCCAATTAAATAATTGCTTTACTTTTCCTGTTTGGGCCTGTCTCAACTGGGAAACCTTCATTGACGTGAACTGGTAAGATAAACTCCTCTTTCTCTTACTGTTTTTCCATTTAATAGCTACAGTTTGAGGCCCTTCCAACTATGAGGTGTTGAGAACAGGAGAAAGAAAAAATATCGCAAATATCTAATTTGACTGGTAGAAAAAAAATTCTAAGAATTTTGACAGGCAAAATTGTAATCTGATCCTTTTTTTAACTTTAATGCTCTGTATGTGGCAGAATCCAACGTTGATTCTTTTTCTCTTATAGTCTTCTGGGTTCTTTAAGTCATCCCTTAGCTCATATGGTTGAGGATCCTTCATTTGTAGAATATTTGCCTTGGGCAATGCCATCTCCATCTGGCAAATTAAAAATATCCCACACTTTGGGGTTTCCAGCAGCATACCCTATTGCAAATTTCATCTCAAAATTCCAGAAGTAGTATTATGGAGCCAACATATGTCCCTAGGAAATTTGTATACTTCTGTAATTGAAGCCCCAGTATACCCCTGTTTCTTTGCTATGTCACAGGTAGGGCCAGCTGCAGTGAAAACATTTTCTTCAGTCAGGTGTAATTCAGGCACTGGACACTATGATCCTTAAACTACACAATACAGGTGTCAAGCAATCTTGGAAGTTTATTGAAGTCTGTGTCACTTAGCTTGAGAAAGCTGCTAAGTTTTCCCTTCTCTCCTCACGTGGAGAAAGTACAGACTATATTAACATACTGAAATCTCAAACTCTCATTGAAGTTATACTCATCACATGCCTCCTGAATCACTCAACAAAATCTTAGCCTTTTCCTTTATGGCCCAGAAAGGCATAGGCTGGTCCTAGCAGAGCTGGTTTCACAATTTCTCAGTATGTTTGGGCTGTGAAGTAGCTAGCTTTTAGGCATTGGGATATTACAACTTGGCATAAAAAGGATATTGAAGAAAGCATTTAACCTATCGTTTCATAACTTGACATTCACAGGTGATCTGTATGTAGGATATATCCCCAGAAGTGTAATTGCTGTGTCAAAGGGAATGTGCATTGTTAAAGGGATTGCCTTAATTGTCTCCACAGAGGTCGCATCTATTTCCCATTACTGCAGCATTTAAAATTACTTGTTTGCCCACTCCTTTGTTCACTCAGTTTCACCGGGATACTTCTTTGGATAGATCAAAACACTGTAATGATTTTTTCAATGTACTCTTTAAAATATTACTGAGGTTGCATATCTTCTCATTTGTTGATAGGTCTTTTTTTATATATACACTCTAAGTTCATATTTTAAAATATGGCCTGCTTTATCAACTTATATGTCATTTTACAGACAAAATAATAATAGTATAATTAAATTTCTCTATATTTGTTGCCAGAGTGAATAATGACAGTATAATTTGATCAATGATAAAAAGATTGCCATATTATAGTCCATTATTTAATTCATTGGCAATCAGTCATCTTATTTATTAAGTTAATTAAGCTAGACATAGAAGCATAATTTTTGACTTATTCTTCTTCAAGTTAAAGATCTCTGCTAGATGTTCACTTCTTTTCATTTCCAAAGCATATCGTATATTTGAAAATTGTGTACAAATTTTGATTCAGTAATTACATGTCTGGGAAATAATAAAACACGTGTTCAATGATCTATATACAGAAAACCTTGTTATAAAAATCTATCAAGCAATTAAGGAATGTTTATGTAAGATAATTTCCTTGCATTTGATTAAATGATTTATTATCTTATGCTATGAAAGGCATTTTATTAATTGAAAATGTTTATGTTTTTAAATACAAGGGAAGGAAAATAAATTTTAAAATAAACAAATAAATAAGTAAATACAAGGCGAAGAAAAGATTATAAATTAATAGAGCATTGTATCATTTTTAGAACCACTTATTCACATATATATGTGGATATATATAATACATACAATTATATATGCATCAAAAGCCCATCCATGGAACACATAGAATATACATGCAATATATACAGTATATATATATAATT
>ML111514.1:29156-45697 GCA_003697995.1 Taxidea taxus jeffersonii | reverse complement strand
CTGGTGACCTGCTGCCCCTTCTGCCCAGAGCACGCCCCCCCCACCTCTGTCCCGTCCCCACACTTCCCTGCGGCGCTGTAGTGAGGGACTCAGAGTCTGTCTTTAGCGAGCCCCGAGCCCCGTGAGGACAAGGCAGGGATCACACCTGCTTTGTTCACCACAGGATCCGTGGCACCTAGCGCGAGGGCCAGCACATAGTAGGTGCTTTGCGTGTAAAGATTGGTTGAATATTTATAGATGCGGGAACGGATCTGTCTCATCCTATCCACCCATCTAGGCTCCGCACCCGACTGGACAGCTGTCGTTCTGTCCACCCTGCCCTCCACCTGGACGATTGCCTCTCTGTCCTTGCCTCCCTTCTACCTAACTTAGCCGCCACGCATCCATCTCTCAGTGCTGTCTGACTGTCCATGTATCTTACCCTTTTGTCTGTCCATCCGTCCCTCTTCCAGATGCTAACAAAGTGCCTGGTGTGTACCCAGAGCTGACCATGGCCGCTCGGGGACCCCGTGACGATCTCCCTCGCTAGAAAATAGTGACGATGACAATGGGGACGAGTCAGCTAGTGAGACTTATGCCCGGAGTGGCAGCACAGCCAGGAGCTGAGCTCAGAATAAGGAACAGTTGACAGTGGGTCAGGGTCAGCTGGGAGGTTTTTTGGAGGAGGGGGCTTTCAGCTGGGCTCTTAAGTGGGGGTAATTTAGGTTGGCAGAGGGCAGAAACATCTAGTTAGCTAAGTGATGGCAAGAGAGTGCTTGGCATGGAGGGCTGGGTAAGGGGGGATCAGGGCTGTCTAGCTCCTGGAGGATGCATTGGGGCCCCTCACATTCTAAGAGAAGGCGTGAGCCCTAGGGGGAGAGGCCTCACCTCGTCTGTGCCCCTCCCCCTAGGTGCGGCTGACCCTCCTGCAGCTGAAAGGCCTCGAGGACAGCTATGAAGGCAGGATGACCTTTCCAGCTGGGAGGTTTACCATCAAACCCTTGGGGTTCCTGTAAGTGCCACTCCCGGAGCGGACAGGGTAGGGGAGAGGGCCATGCATCTTATTGTCAGACAGACCTGGGTTCCCATATACATTCTGCCTCCTCCTGGCCCAGCCTCGGACTGCTCACCTAGCCTTCCAGAGCCTCAACTTCCTCTTCTGTGAAAGGGGTATGGAAACAGGCTCCCGGCAGGCAGGCATGGTAACCTTCTAGCATCCTGCCCTCCTCAGCTTGTTGCAGCTCGCAGGGGACCTGGGAGACTTGGAGCCCGCCCTGAATAAGACCAAGACCAAGCACATTATGGGCTCTGGCTCTTGCTCTGCCCTCATCAAGCTGCTGCCTGGTCAGACGGACCTCCTGATCGCCCACAACACCTGGAGCTCCTACCAGAACATGCTGCGCATCATCAAGAAGTACTGGTTCCAGTTCCGGGAAGACCCCCTAGGTGGGTGGATGTGGGTGTGTCTGTGCGTGTGACTGTGCGTGCGGGCACACAGTGCAGGGGGTGGGGGTTGCTGGGAGCTGTGGGCCTTGGCCCTGTGCACACCGTGGAACCATTTTAGGCGTCCACCTTATTGTTAACATCTTAGTTTCTTTTTAGTTTCTAAAAAGAATTCCTTAGGCGTATCAGTTACCTGCTGCTGCATAACAAATCACCCCAAATTTAAAACAACAAAAGCTTAAAACACAATCATTAATTTTTGCTCATTGTGTCTGTGGGTCAGCCGGATGGTTTTGTTATACTGGGCCAGGCCCGGCTGATCTTGGCTGGGTCACTGATGGTTCTGCGGTTGGCAACTGAGGCTGGCCTCCTCCATGTGTCTGGGGGCGGCTCTCCCCGGGCCCCATTATCCACCCCAGAGGTAGCCACTGCCAGATGTTTGCAGTACCTCCTTCTTGGCGAAACTTAAAATTAAATCCAGTGTTGCCAGGAGGTGGCGAGTCCCTCTGCTAATGATGGCAGTACTGGTTAGCGCCATCACTTAGAGAAGAAGCCCGCCGGTATCTGATAAAATTCAAAATCTGTCACTCCCGTGGTCCAGCAGTTCTTGGCTCAGATCTGTCCCCAGGGAGCCATTTTGCCTTCTGCACAGCAATGGTGTACAAGGATGTCAACTACAGTAATGGTTGGGAAACAACCTCATGTTCTTTAACTTAAGTAGATTTCTGCATTGACATGTACACAGAGAAGCGTGCACATCACATGAGTACGGCTGCAAGTGTTGCTGCCTGTGTGTGCACCCAGACTGAGAAACAGAACGTTCCCAGCCCCCCTGCAGCTGCTCTCCCGGCCCTTTCCAGGCATGTATCCCCACCCCAGCATAATCTCCATCTGCCTTCTTACAGCGTAGATGCGGCGTGCCTGACTTTGCATGTTACGTGCACAGGCTTGCTTGTGTCTGGCTCCTGTCGCCTAGCGCAGTGGCTGTGAAGTTTATCCATGTTGTCGTTTGTAGCCACACATCTGTCTGGTTCATTGCTCTAGATCCATGAACATTGTAGTCTCTTCCGACGAGAATCTATGTGAGGGGGCTCCTGGCTGGCTCAGTCCGCAGCATATGCAACTCTTCGATCATCTCAGGGTTGTGAGTTGGAGCCCCGTGTTGGGAGTAGAGATTATTTAAACAAAGAAACGAAAACCTACAGAAGTCATACACATAGGGTATAGGAAATTGGAAAATACACTAAAACATTCATATACAGTAAAAAATCACTTGAACACCCCGTAGCTCACAGGAGATAATTTCTGTGAATATCTGGTTCTGTTTTTCTTCTAAACTGTAATGTTCCTTATTTTCCCATTTGTTTTCGTTGGTTTTTATTATGCTAGTAATATGTGAATACATTCTTGCTGACACAAGTTCCAGCAATGCAGATAAAGAAATATATCTCTTGTGATACCCTTCTTCCAAATTCCAGACCCTTATCCTCCTATTATAAATGTGTTACATTGGCGTGGTGTGCTTGTTACGATTTTCTGCCAATGTCAGTACGTTACTCTCAGTGGAAATCATAGTTGACATTCAAGTTCACTCTGAATAATATGGTTGTACGGATTTTGGTAAACACACAATGACGGGTATCTACTTTTATGCTTCCATACAGCAGTTTTGCTGCCCTAAGCAGTTTGCTTTCTGGATTTTTTTTTTTAAACATAAGTAAGACCGTACCATATGGATAGTTTGCAGCTTGCTCTTTTGCTCAACAGCTGGCCTTGGAGAATTTTGGATATTGCCATGTTCAGTTCACCTTCTAACCGCCGATACTAAACTTTTAGTTAGTTCTCAATTGAGGATTTGGGCCATATCCGGGTGTTGGGTGTTTTCGGTCGGGGCTGCAGCGAGACAAGTGGGCCCCCAAGTGGAAACCCTCGGTTAAAAGATAGGCATAAGTAGGGGTGCCTGGGGGGCTCAGTGGCTTAAGCATTCAATTCTTGATTTCGGCTCAAGTTTTGACCTCAAGGTTGTGAGACGGAGCCCCATGTCAGGCTCTGTGCTGAGCCCAGCGTCTGCTTGTCCTTCTCCCTCTGCTCCTTCCCCCACTTGCTCTCTCTCTCAAATAAAATCTTAAAAGAAAAAAAAAAGAAGATGGGGATAATTAGTGGTGCCTGGGTGGCTCAGCTGATTAAGTGTCCAACTCTTGATTTCAGCCCAGGTCTTGATCTTGGGGTTGTGAGTTGAAGCCCAGCATTGGGCTCCTCGCTGGGTGTGGAGCCTACTTAAAAAAAAAAAAAAAAAGATGGGTATAATTAAACATTTTAGTCTCTGGATACATACAGCTAAATTGCCTCCCAAAGTGGCTGGTCCAATTTATACTTGTCCACGAATCTGTGAGCGTGTCAGCTTTCCCCCAACTTTGCCAGCACTGGATGTTATGTTCATTTCAGTTTTTTCATTCCGAGAGGTGATACATGACATCCTGGGCTGAGCACCACCCCCCGGCCCCATATTAACTTTACTGATGGCTGGCTTACACACACCTTTAGGATGTATATATTGGGGGGTCTGGACAAACACATGCAGTCCTGTGACCGCCACTCAGTAAAGACAGAGGGCATTTCCATCCCTCTAGCCAGTTCCCTGTGCCCCTTTGTAGTTACTCTTCAGGCATCCGCTCTTGTAGTTTCCTTCCCATTAGGTAGTTATGCCTGTTCTAGAGGAGAAGAAGAAAAAAACAACAACAAAAAAACTGCATTACTTTTTAAGAAATTTCTGGTAGTAAAATAATAACAATTTTATTGTGGTGAAATTCACATGGCATAAAGCGAACAATTCAGTGGCATTTAGAATATCCGCAGTGTGTGTGTCCACCGCCCGCATCTAGTTCCCGGACACCTTCATCACCCCGGAAGGAAACCCCAGGAAGCCGTCATTCCCCAGTCCCTTTTCCCAGCAGCGGCCCATGGCCTGGTTTGCTACAATATCAGAACGGATGGAGGCTCCCCCAAGACCGGCTGCTTTCCTGCTTGGAGGCTGTGGCTCTTGGGTTGGGGTGCGGGGGTCCCCAGATGGGTTTGTCTGACCTGCACCCCCACCCCCGCTGGGCTCACTCTCCCCCTCCCCCCGCCGCCCCCCTGCAGAGAACTCCCCCCTGGCTCCCGGCAACAAGGTGGTCTTCTCGTCCTACCCTGGCACACTCTTCTCCTGTGACGACTTCTACATCATGGGCAGCGGGTTGGTGAGTGTCTCTCCCATGTGGCCTTTCTCTCCCAGGGGTTTTGGGTCACCCAAGAGCTCTGGGCAGGTGGGTAGATGTAGCGCCCACCTGCCTGCCACCCCCATCCCTTGCTGGGCCTCTTCTTCTCTGGTGCTTGGACTACTGGGGAGGGGTGGGTGCTCAGTCCCAGTCGGTCGGGGCCGCCGAATCCGGCAGCCTCCCTGGACTCTGCATTCTGAGCCAGCTTCTCAGCCTTCCCTGCACTTGAGGCAGGTTTGCAAAATCTTTGCCCTTGACCTCAGTGACCCTGTTTTGTTCGGTGGTCTTTAGCATAAGCCATCCCTCCCTCCACCGAGCCCTTGCTGTTTCTCATCCTGCCTTCCTCAAACTCCCTCTAACCCCGCCAGGTTTTCTGAATAAATGTTGTTTACAATGTGTTGTTTTTATCCGTTTTCCTGGCTGGGGTCCAGCTCGTTTAGAAATCTGTTCCTGGCACCCCTCGCTGGGGCATTGAGCCCTGAGATTGCAACATGCGGAGGAGAGGAAAACATTGCCCTAAAAACACCCTCCAAGCAGAAGGTGCCAGTTTCCCTGCGGTTCAGCGACAAGGGGCTCTGTCCTTCTCTGCTGCCTTCTGAGAGCAATGGAGAGCTTAGTCCCCTGAAATGGGGAAGGAGGCGTGAGAGGGCCAGGTGGTAGCTGAGGGGACCCCCTCGCTACGGTCTGGCTGGGGCAAGGAGGGGACCGTCTGGTGAAGAACAGCTGAGAAGATCTCACCCAGTGACCTGGGAGGGGTCCCGGCAGGAAATGTACCTTCCATCGGGGTCTTTAACTGTGGCTAAGCCACAGACCCCGTTGGCAGAACCTGGGGGTGCTGTGAACCCCTTCTCAGAATAACATTCTCAGATGCAGGCACCAGAATATATGGGATCATAAAGGAAACCAGTGATATTAAAGGGTGTTTGGCGAAATATTACATAAATAACCTTTTAACATTATATACGCGCGGCTTTGTGGACTTGCTGAATCACAAGCTCTCAGAGCGGATGTGCTAACTGCCTTAATTTTGAAGGAACGGGCGCATAGGTGATGTTTTGAGATAGGTGCAACCCTGTCGTATGGTGGGAACACATCTGATTTCTGTTGGTGACGGTCTCAGGAACCACTCATGTCACGGTGGCGGGTCATCCGTGCTCACAGTGCAAGGAGGTGCTGAGTTGCAGTTTTGGTGGCAGTGGGAGGGAAGAAGTGGTGTTTCCCCCTCTGAGTCTGCAGACTCCCTGAGTGCAGCCCAGGTTCAGAACTCCCCCGTCCTGCGAGGGGAAACTGCCTTCCAGGGCTTTCTGGGCCACCCTGATCTGAAGACCGAGAGTGGCTGGTTGAGGGACAGGGAGGTACAGGCTGAAAGGAGTGAAAGAAAGTGTTCTCACCTGGGTACCGCTGTCAGGAGACTTGCTTTCCATTCTTCCTTTAAACATCACACTTTTGGCTCTTGCTGTCTTTTAGCTGGTTTTGGGGCTTTGCATTAGAGAGGAAGAAGCGTGTTAATATCGTGCTGTAGAGGAAAGGACATTGATTTAAGAGCTGGAAATTTGCTGATGGACTCTTGGCCCATCCACTGACCAGCCATGACATTTGGCAGGTCTTTTAGTTTCTTCAGGCCTCAGTTTACCTTTCAGGAAGAAGGAGCATTAGTAGCCATGCTATGTTTTTCCTAGGAGGGCTGGAAGAGGTCGGTGAGACTGTGATGGTCTACCAGGCTAACAGTCTCGAGTCGCCTGATTTTCCCTGCAAAACTGCAAGGAAGGGGTAGAAATGGGATGCTGTCTCTCTGGGGAGAGAGTTGATTGACTTGGTTGGGGGATTGGGTCCATAGGAGCAGCGCCGTGGGCTCTCCCAGGGGCTGTTTCCCAGGGCAAAGCTGGGTGCATGATCGTGAATCTCCCTCAGCGCTCAGCCAGCGAACCAGTGAGGAATGTGCACCCAAAGCAGCACGTGAGGTTTCAAAAAACTGTAATCAATGTATGGACCATGACTGATCAGCACTGCCACTTGGTGACAGCATGCCCTCATCCTAAGTGAGGGGGCCCTTCCATGCAGCACCCCCTCGGCCCTCCCACAGGTGACACTGGAGACGACAATTGGCAACAGGAACCCGGCTCTCTGGAAGTACGTGCAGCCCAAGGACTGTGTGCTGGAGTGGTTGCGTAATGTGGCGGCCAACCGCTTGGCTTTGGACGGGGACGCCTGGGCAGACATCTTCAAAAGGTTCAACAGTGGCACGTGAGTGGCCTTCTCGCACTGAGAAATGGACCAACCTCCTCATTAACCGTCAGAGCCCAAGGGACCTGACCTGGCACCGGGGCCACAGACGCCCTCTGCAGAGCCCTCTCTTGGTTTCTGCTGGAGGTAGAAGGTGTCTTAAAGTCTTCTCCCTTGTTTTATACTTAGGGAAACAGGGGCTTCGCCTCTCTCCTACAGGCTCTTCCATTCAGGGAGGGGCCCTCAGAGGGAGGCCAGGAAGAGAACTTGGGATTTGAGGGCCCTGGAGGTGGGAGAGCTGTGGGAGCAAGTGGGCATGGGTCATTGGGGGCCCTCTGAGCCGGAGACATTGGAGCTGGATAGTGCAGGGGCTTACAACGTCGGGCTAAAGAATTGACCTGTATTCCTATAAGCACTAGGGAGCCATAGCCTTCGCTGGAGCAGACAGACAGCATGATGGGAGCCGAGGACACTGGTCAATTTGCAGTGTCAGGGGGACGGTCAGATGTCAGGACCCCCCCCCCCCCGCCCAGGGCCACTTCTTCCCCTTGATTGCTGGTGGTGCGGAGCACTGGGGCTACAGGGAGGCTGGGGCAGTGGTCCCAAGGTGTGTTCAGTCCTCCTTCCTTCGGCATTGCAGGTATAACAACCAGTGGATGATCGTGGACTATAAGGCATTTGTCCCTGGCGGGCCCAGCCCCAAGAATAGGGTGCTCACCATCCTGGAGCAGATCCCGTGAGTAGCCTGGGAAGGAAAGCGGGGGGTTCTGGGAGCTGCCTAGGCGAAGGTCTGGATGCACACTGCAATGTGTGTGGGAAGGTGAATATCGAAGGAAGGCCAGGTGGGAGAGGGAGGCAGCCTCAGACTGGGGTGAAAGATCCAGGACCTAATCTACCTCTGGGCAATGGGGAGCCGCAGGGGGTTCTTGAGCAGGGCAGTGCCCACAGGTGCCGCTTTTCTCACCAGTCTTGCCCCATCTCTCTTCTTGGTCCCAGGGGCACGGTGGTGGTGGCCGATAAAACGTCAGAACTCTACCAGAAGACCTACTGGGCCAGCTACAACCTACCGTATGTCCCCACCCCTGCCCCATACCTGCCTCACCCCTACTCAGTTCTCCATGCTGGTCAGGGGTTCTTCCCTGAGTGATCTTTTCAACCCACAGAGCAAAGAAACCACCTTGGCCTTTCTTTGGCCGGGAAAGCCCTACCAGTTTGGGGGGCAGAGTAGTGGGACTTAGGTCTGCGCCCATGGGGGGAGGGTCGGGGGTGGCCAGGCTCAGGTGCCGCCCCCACCGTGGCTCCCCCATTGGGTCTGCTGTAACCAGGCCGCACAGCCATCACCTCTGGACACTCACTGTGCCCTACCAGTGAGAGATTTGCTCCTTACAACCAGTGCACGGTCGCCATGACCCCTGTTCCCATTTCACAGATGAGGAAACTGAGGCCTCAGCAAATGCCTAACTTTCCCAAGGCACATTCCCCAGCTGTTCAGCGGTGAAGTCAGCATCCAAACCATGTCTCTTGGACCACAGAGTCCAAGCTTGGTCACCCCAGCGAGCCACCTCCCAGCACACACAGAAGACATGACTGTCACTGTCCTGTCATGGTTGTTAGTGATCTTGTCCTGGTGTGACCACCCCTCTGTCTCCCCGGGCACAGCCAGCGTGGGCAGGGGCAGTGAATGACCGTCCTTGTCCCCCATAGGTATTTTGAGAGTGTGTTCAACGCCAGCGGGCTGCAGGCGCTGGTGGCCCGGTACGGGGACTGGTTCTCCTATGATGGGAGCCCCCGGGCCCGGATCTTCCGACGGAACCAGTCGCTGGTGCACGACCTGGACTCCATGCTCCGGCTCATGAGGTGCGTGGGGGAGCGTGCGCCGCGAGTCCCGTAGAGCTTTACGCGCGCTCCACTGGCTCCCGTGTGTAAGCCTCACTACGAGCCCGGGGGTTGCAGGGCGGCGACTAGCCGTAAGCACACATTACAGGGGTGGGTGCTGGCCCGCTGCTGAGTGGCCCCTGGTGCTGGGCACCGTGCTCGGAGCCAGAGGAATGGCCCAAAGCGGGGAGCCCCCGCTGTGGGAGATGTGAGATCCGTCAAGCCCTCGCACGGATGTGGGCGCAGAGTGGGAACAGGCTGAGCCCCCAGCACTGCTGTGAGGGGCAGGATGGGGTATCTAGCCCGGACCGGGGGTGGGGGCCCCGGAGGGTCTCTGGAGGAGGGGCTTCCTCAGCGGATGTGAGGACAGGCGTGGAATGATGAGGTGAAGGGTGAGGGAAGCTGGGCCCGTGAACGCAGGTGGCTTGTTTCCGGGGCTGCCACCAGTGAGAGCTTGGCCTCTCCTTCCCAGCACGCCCAATGCCCCCTCCCTTCCCACATCCAGGTACAATGACTTCCTGCATGATCCCCTGTCACTGTGCAAAGCCTGCAACCCCCAGGCCAACGCAGAGAACGCCATCTCGGCCCGCTCTGACCTGAACCCCGCCAATGGCTCCTACCCTTTCCAGGCCCTGCACCAGCGCTCCCATGGGGGCATAGACGTAAAGGTGCGCCCCACCCCGAGCCTGGGGGCAGGGGGTGGGCTGGGATGCTGTCATCACTGCGGGGCACGGGGTGGCGGGGTTCAGAGCAGATGGCGGGCCGGGGGGCGGGGTTGGCATGGGGCAGCGGGTGGGGTCCAAGTTAGGGCTGGGGTCAGGGCCCTCTGGATTGGGCAGCTCAGAGCCCAGCCCAGGCTGGTGCTCAGTGATCTCTGCCCTGGCCTCCAGATGACCAGCATGGCGCTGGCCAAGGCCTTTCACATCATCGCGGTCAGTGGGCCTACGTGGGACCAGCTGCCCCCGTTCCAGTGGAGCTCCTCACCCTTCAGCGGCCTGCTGCACATGGGCCAGCCTGACCTCTGGAAGTTCTCGCCCATCGAGGTCTGGTGGGACTGAGTCTCCTTCTCTGCCCTGCTGACCACCACTGGGGCCACCCGCCGGCCGCCACCCTGACCTCCTGCCTGCCCCCTCCATGGCCTTCGTCCCCTGCTGTGCCCAGATTGGGGGCTTGGGTCTGCCAGGTTCACTGGCCTCCGGATCATCTGGTTGGGATGCAGGGCCTGATGGGGCCCAGCACTGACTCGTTCGCTCTCCTTCAGTGAGGGAGTGCCTCCCTGGTCCCCTGCCTCTCTGCATCTCTCTCTCTCTCTCTCTCCTCTGTCTGCTTTTCTCTTTCTCCTGTGCTGCCCCCTCTTGAGGGCTTGGGAGGGGTCCTCAGATGGGGTCTTGGGCCTCTGGTGGAGCAGGAGGGGACAGTTCCAGTTCCTGCCTCCCAGTGTCATTCCTGCTGTGGGGTTTTGGCCTGAGACCTGGGCGTTGCCTCTGGTTGGCATCGGTCCTTCCGTCACCCAGCCCCAGCTGCTTTGCTCCCTCGGGAAGCAGCCCCTTTGTTTCTCCTTCTGGACAGCTTCCCTGAGGACAGAAACTTGAAAACAAACAAAACCAAAGTTTCTGGTGACTTGAGGCTGGAGGGGCCTTCGGGGCAGAGAAGAGTGTCAGTCCCTATCCTGCAGCCTCGTGCCCCCTGCCCCCAGCTTGGGCCTGCCCCTGGCCTCAGGGCAGTGCCCACAGCTCCCCTGCTGTAGGAACCAAATTGCAGACTGTGCTGCCATTAAATGAGAGGCCATGGCCTGTGTGCTGTGCTGTTTTAGATAGTGGGGGAGGCTGGGCTGGTGCCCTTTGTCTTCCCTGGTTTGGGTTCTACACCATCCACCCATGCATCCTCCTGTCCATTCTTCTGTCCGCTCATCTGTCCATTTATTCGTCTGCTGACCTGCCTATCACCTGTCCACCTGTGGTCTGCCATTCATTCATCCATCTGGTCATCAGTCCATCCATCTACACAGCCACCTGTCCATCAACCTGTCCATCCATCCATCCGTCCATCCATCCGTCATCCTTCATCCATCCATCCATTTTCCGTCTACTCACCTATTCCTCTGTCATGTGTCCACCCATCTACCTATTCATTTATCTATATCTGTCCGTCCATCCATCCATCCGTCGACCGTCCATTCAGATGTTCTTGAGCACCTGCTTTGTTCCGGGTACTATCCTAGGGCCTTGGTAACCAACAAGACTTTCCCAGGTTCCACCGTGGGATACAGGCCGACATGAAACAGAGTTTCTCCACATCTGATCTTAGCCAGCTGGTTGACCCCAACCCTCCACGCCTCAGCTCTTCTAGTGGACAGAGGTGTAGGCCTTGCCTCTTTGGGAGGTTTTGTGCTGACTCAAATGGGACAGTCGAGGCTGGAAGCAACCCTGTTCTGGGCAGGCTTTCTTGAACTGAGCACCACTCTGTCCCCCAGGAAGAAATCTGGGACCAAGGGACCGTTGGTTTGCTGTCCCTGCCTGCCCGCCCTTGATGTCCCATACCATAAAATAGGTTTCTCTCCCTCTTGGCTGGAAGTCAGTGGATGAGCCTGTGTCCGGGGTGGGTTTGGGGTGGGTTTTACACTCTCCCCTGAATCTCCCAGTCCCTGGTAGTAGTCGGGGTGGGTAGGGGCTCTGCAGACCCTTGTGGATCTGCATTGTGTCCCGAGGGACTGGAGGGATCTCAAGCTGCACTCTGAACTTGGGGACTCAGTGAATTGCCTGGGGCTGCTGGGGGTGGTGTGGCACCCCCTCCCAGACCTCGAGGAACCCCGGCAGGCCCTCTTCCGTCTGTATCCCTGTGCTGGCGTCAGCAGCACTCTCCTGGGAAGAGAAGGTTTCACGTCTGAGAGGCTTTGCATGGCATTCATCTCAAGTCCACTCCTTCCGAGTCCCTGAGATGGGTGTCCGGTGTCAGTTTACACACCCCCGGAGATGGGGGGCTCACTGCTCTGCTCCTAGTGGTTCTGTGATCAAGTCATTCTGATAGCAGGAAGGACTTCTTGTCAGAATGAGGCCAGCCTCACCAGCCTCTTGGTTTGGGGGTTGGTTTTGGCTCCAGTGGAGGCGGCCCTTGCCCCAGCTCTTGCTCACCTCCCTCCCTTCCTGCCTCCTGCCTGCCAGCATGAAAGCCCAGCTGGGAGCAGGGTCCTGGCCCCCACATCCATGGGGCGCCAAGGTTCCAGGGGCAGGGGGTAGGGGGCAGGGCTATAAGCAGGCAGGTGGGGGGAGAGGAGGGAGGGAGGTAGACGGTGATGAAGGAGAAACTTAAAGGATCTTCATTTCATAAATACATTTTTTTCCTTTTCAATGAAAAAGCGCAATTAGAAAAATGCCTGGGGGTAGGGCCAGGGTGGGCTTCCTGGGGGAGAGGACAGGCAATTCTCAGTCTTGGACTATGGCCCTCTGCGCCTTCCAGGAAGGAGGCTCGTCCTGCTACCATCTCCCCCCTCCCGCACCCCCCCCCCCCGCACTGGGGACCTGGTATAGGATACATGGGCGGCCGTCACCGAGCCACAGTGGCTATGGACAGTCACAGAACCACCGCGCAGGGGCCAGAGAGGTTCAGTTTACGGCCTCCTGGCTGCCGACCTGGCTCCACTTCAGGGCTGCAGCCCCTCAGCACAGCGGGCTCGTGGGACCGAGAAGGGAACTGGCTGGCCCGGGCTGCAGCTCTCAGGCAGACACAAGAATATTTACAGCGAGATGCTGGATAAAACTCCAGCTCCTCCAGGGGTCCCCCGGGGAGGGGAGGCAGACTGGTGGGGACGGTCCCTCACTTGGGCAGCCCGTTCTTCATGCCCAGCTGTTCCTTGAGGGCCTGCAGCTGGCCCAGACTGATGTTGCTGCCGCCACAGACAATGACCACGACGGAGGACAGCGGGGCCCGGAGCTTGCCCTCTCCCTGCAGCTTCTGAATCACGCGGCTGTACACGGCAGCCAGGGCTGCCCCACAGGCGGGCTCCACCAGGATCTTCTCGTCATCTGTGGAGGAGGGAGTGATGAGGGTGGGGCCTAGGGGCAGGGCGCAGGAGTGCTGTTGGGCCATAGGGAAAGCCTGAGGGCTGTGAGCCGCCGGGCGCTTGGCCCTGGCCCCAGACTCCAGTCCCAGGCCAAACCTCCCCTCACTGCCCCAGCTTGACCTTCCAAGTCCCGATCACGACTAGGTTTCATTATGAGTGTGGGCACTGATAAAATGATTGTAACTGTCTGAGCCCTGTGTTGAGAAGGCTTGAGTTATCATCTGAGCAAGACAGCCATGGCTGATGAGCACACTGAGTGCTAATACAGATTAAGTGGCAGTGTGAGTGCTTACCGTGTGTGTGTGTGTGTGTGTGTGCTTGCACACATGTGCGTGTGTCATCCCTGACCTACACTGAACCCAGAAGGAAACCAGTCTACTTACAGACCCATTTCTGAAGCCAGGCCTGAGGCCCATACTTTCCCTTTTCACCTGGGCTACCAGGAAGCTCAAACTCACATTTTTAAATATTAATTGCTATTCCCTGCTGTCATGGTTATCAAGCTTCTTCACTTGTGGCTTTGGCCTTTCTACTTTTACAACTGCATTGTATTACCTTTCATGAGTGGGAAGTTCTAGGAAGGGGTGGGAGATTGGGGTGGGAGGTAGGACTTTCAGGAAAATTTGCAGGGAATGGGATCTCTTAGGACGCCACGTGGATAGCCAGTTAGTTCCTGAGCTAGCAGATCAGGTCTTGAAAGGATGCAGCACATACCCACAAACTTCTCAATGGCGGCCACAGCCTCCTGGTCTGAGATGACTTCAGAGAAGATGGGGTGTTCCTGAAATAGCTTCAGGGCCTGAGCCCCCACGGTCTTCACGCACAGGGCCTTGGCCACACTGGGAGAGGTGGGGATGGAGAAAAGGAGGGGAATGGGGGAAACAGGAGGGAGGAGGGAGGCAGAGATTGGGATGAGGAGGGATGGAAAGAGAAAGATGGATTTGAGAGGGGGGAGGGAAGCGGGGTCCGTGGGCAGGCTCCCCGACAGTGAAGTCTTTTCTAATAAGGCACAGAGGCTTGACTGGGGGTAAATAGCATATTGTGCTTAACACTCACTGAGGAACAAATGCCAGAGAGACCGCCTTGTGGTTCCCTGAAAGGCTCTGACTGCCCAGGTCTGGCCCTGTCCTTCAGGGCTCAGGATTAAGGCCACCTCCTCAAAGGGTCCTCCCCCATGATGCAGGCATAGTGACAATTTCTTAGACAAGTGCCAAGGATTTTGCAGCCATTATTTAATTCACACAACCATTTTTGCTGTTCATTGGTTTGATTTTAACGCGAGAGGAAATCAAGGCAGAGAGTGTGCAGGTCACTTGCCTGAAGTTATGTGCCTAGGCAGTGGTGGTGTGAGCACTTCCAGCAGGATCCTTGTAACTCCAGGACCTGCATTCATCATCAATGCGTTCACTTCCTCCCTGCTCCCTGGAGTCATCACTGTTTCTATTCTCAGCTTGCCCAGGAGCACCTGGTGCCTGAACCACCTTAGTCCTAAGCCTGGCATAGCTCACAGGAGGCACTTGACAATTATTTCCTCCATCTCAACAGTGCAGGATCAGAACCCAAATGGCAGCTCCTGGGTGCCAGGCTCAGGAATCCAGAATTCTAGGCTCAGTCGTCCCTCTCTGTGGTAAGGACTTATCTACCCAATATCTATTCTAGCTGCACACGTGGAGATCTGGTAAGAAGACATTTCTCGGCCTCCCTTGCAGTAGCTGTGGCCACATGACTAAGTTCTGGCCAATGAGAGGTAAGTGGGAGTACTGTGTCTGTCTTTAAAGGAGGGGCCATCACTTCTGCCCTCCCTTTCTCCTACCAGATGGAGCGTGCATGTGATAGTCGGCACTTAAGCAGCTGTTTGGGCCATAGGGCTACATGATAAAGATGATGGAGAACAAACTCAAGGGACCTGTGCCCTGGCTTCTTGGAGCCCCTGGACTGCCTACCTGTAGACACTTTTTTTCCATTTTATGTAAGAGAGGAAGTAAAGTTCAATCTGGTTTAAGTCACTGTTATTTGGGACTCCTGTATAATGCGCCAAACCTAATCCTAATTAAATGGCATCTGTCAAAGGTTGGGGGCTGGGATGAACTTGGGAGCAGGGGCTGTATTTATTCACCACTCTGGTCCAGGATCAGCAGTGCTTGCATATAGGAGGGGCCCAGTAAAGGATTGGCAAATGAATGAGGTGTGCAAAACCCTGTCACAGGGCAGTCAATACATGCTTAATATTGGACTCTTCGTGTGAGAAAGCATGACGTTCATGGTAGTGAGTCATGCAGACTCGGTCCCAGCAGTACCACTCACTGGCTGTGTGACTTTGGGCAAGTGACCAGAGCCTCGGTTTCCTCATCTGTAAAATGGGACTGACATGGGGGGGGTCTATCTCGCAGCCAGCCCTGAGGTGGGCTCCCCAAGGCTCACGAACAGCCGACGGGGGCAGCCCCGCTGCTCACCTGGTAACCTGGGGCAGGGAGACGAGCTTGCCGGCAGTGGTGGCAGCGTGGAAGCTGTGGGCTCCAATGGTCTCCATGGCGATGACAGGCACGTCCCCCCAGCCTACCTCCTGCAGCCCCTGGACCACTCCGCACAGCAGGCCCCCGCCACCCACCGACAGCGCGATGGCCCCTGGCTTGGCACTCAGCGTCTCCTTCAGCTCCCTCACGATGGAAGTGTGGCCTTCCCTGGAGGGTGGGGGGGAGTTAAGGCTGGCTCCCTGGAGACCCCACGCAGGGGCCCTAGAGATGCCCCTTGTCCTCATCCCAGGTAGCCGAAGGGCTTTGGGCTAGTTGCCCCCTCCCCAACTCCTCCCTGATTTCCAGCTGCCAGCATCCCCGTTTCCACCCAGAGACTTCCTCTGGCTACTGGAGCTGCCTGCAAACAGCCCTGGAGAGCGGCTCTCAGCCAATGTCTGTTGCCACCCGGAATGGTGGCAGTGGTGTATAAGCTCCCAGCACCCTCTCCCACAGCTGGATCACTCTGGTTTGGGTTCCACTCTGGCTCCCAGGGGCTCCCCTGATGGAGTAAGCTCCGGCCATCCACCGAGGTCTGCCTGCCCCTTAGAGCCCTTTATCCGCTCTCTTCTGGCCTCGGCTCCCTCCCCCCTTCTCTGTTGTGTCATCCCCCAGGTAAACTGCTTTCCCTGAAATCTTTGTCTTGGGGTCAGCTTTCTGGGGACCTGGCTGCAGGTACGTGTGCATCTGAGCTCACTCATGGCCGCAGGGAACAGGCACTGGCCCCATGCATGTGCACCTGCTCTCATGCCTGATGGCATGCCCACGCACGTACAGCTGCTGTGCCCAGTGGGGTGATGACATGCATTGTGGCAGGTGCCCACCCAGTGGTATGGGAGATGGACCCCACCTGCGCCAGGGGATCTGGGCTCCACATACCAGATGAGGGGGTCGTCAAAGGGAGGAATGTAGACCCAGCCTGGGTTGTTCTTTGCCAGGGCCTTGGCCAGCTCGAAGGCCTCATCCAACATCTGCAAGACCACGGCAGAGGTCGGAGGGGGTGAGGGGCTGGGGGACCCGCCTGCCACCAGACGCCCTCTGCGGCCCCTGCCCTGGGTTGGTACTCACCTCACCTACCACCTTGACTATGGCACCCTCATTCTTGAGCCGCTCGATGGTGAGGGCAGGTGTGGTACTGGGCACCACGATGGTGGCGGGGATCCCCAGCTTCCTGGCAGCATAGGCGGCTGCCATGCC
>ML111514.1:0-28756 GCA_003697995.1 Taxidea taxus jeffersonii | reverse complement strand
CACACAAACGCACCATGCTGGGAAGCTGTGAACTTCAGAAATAACACTCAGACCTTGCACATTTCAAGGGACATGAGATGAGGGTGGATTTGCAGGTGCTGAGTCAGAGTGAGTTTCAAAGATGGTTCAGTGCTAAAAAGGGGCAGGACAGCAGGTGTAGTCTATTTTTGCAAAAACATGGGGACACACACACACATAATCTATAAGCTTTTGTGTGCATAGGACATCTTAGGAAACATGCAAGAAACTCATGAGGGCGAGGGGCTTCTGTGGAGAGGGCTGGCACTCAGCATGCCTTTTGTGCTTTTTTAATGTTTTATTGTGCATAGGAAATATCTATTTTATTGCATGTATTTTAGACTTTTTATAATAATTATTTTATTATGTAATAATCATTTCTAAAGTGATTACCATGTGCCACACAGTTTTAAGCTTTATAGATATTAATGCATTTAATCCTTTTAACAATCCCAGGGGGTGCGTTATTAGTCCATTCTCTTGATGAGGAACAAGGCTCAGATTGTGTTTCCCAGAATGACCACTGCAAAGCTCTTCCCATCCCACACTCATCTCTTATGATGTGACACAGATGCTTTTTCCAGTGAGAGGTCGGGTCTGTGCTTCCTGCTTGGGGACCCTGGAGGAGTGGGTGGTCTGTGGCTATAGGTGGAAGGGACACTCTGTGGCCTCCAAGCATCGCAGTGTGGGTGAGTATTTAACAATAGACTCCGCAAAGAAAAACCAAGCCCTGATTTGCTGTGTGCGCACTTCTGTGCTGTACATGACCTTCCCCAAGGCCACTTTCAAGCTACCAACATGACATCACTGAGCGTGGAGCTGGGAAGAGATGGCATGGTCTGCTCTCTGGAGCCCGAGTGAGCCGCTCCACCCCAGCTCCGCTCCCAAGGTGAGACCATGGAAGGGGACACAGCCTCCGCCTGGCTGTCTCTCTCAAGCAGCTCCGTCTCCAACCCTAGCTGCCGTGATGGGAGTAAGCCCAGGCCTCAAGCAGAGGGCACATGTAGATGGCCTACCTGACAGCGGATGGCCAGTGTCTCCTGCCAGAGGTGACCTTGAGACATCAGCTACCATCACAGCAGACAGCAGACGTCTGAGAGACCCCAGTGAGAACTGCCTGCTGAGCCCATTTAGGCCCCAGAGCCCAACAAAGACAGCAATACAATGATTGCTATTGTTTTAGGTGCCTACACCTTGGGGCGGTTTGTCACTCCGGCCATAGAGACTGGAATATTAATATGACTTGCCCAAGGCCACACAGCTTGGGAGATGGGGGAGGCAGGATTTGAATTCAGACATCCTAGCGCAGGAGCTAGGTTCTCCCCAGGACCATGGGTGTGGCTCAGACCTCCTGGTCTGACGGACTCCAGGTGATCAAGAAGCTGATGTGGGGGATGTCTGGGTGGCTCAGTTGGTTTTGCGGCTGCCTTTGGCTCAGGTCATGATCCCAGCATCCTGGGATCGAGTCCCACATCGGGCTCCTTGCTTGGCAGGGAGCCTGCTTCTCCCTCTGCCTCTGCCTGCCACTCTGTCTGCCTGTGCTCGCTCACTCTCTCTCTCTAACAAATAAATAAAATCTTAAAAAAAAAAAAAAAAGAAGAAGAAGCTGATGTGGCCCAGAGTCTGGCCACAGATGTGCAGCCCTTTTTCCTCCTCTTCTCCTGGATTCTCCCCAACTTGGGCTGAGCCAGAATTTGATCAGCAGGTGGTTGGATGAGTAGCCTATCTGGTCCCCGCCCCCCAATGTCCTCCCCCATCCCAGAAGGCCAAGCAAGGATGGCTGTCTCTCTCCATGCACACCCCCCCCCCCTTTCCAATGACACCACTTGGGACAGTCCTAGGCTTGGCCACCAGCCCTTCCAGACTGAGCTAGAGATACCTGGGTAGAAAGACAAGTGAGGGATGGGGTTTCTGACCACCCCACTAGCCTTAGCACCCCCAAATAGGAGTAGCTCATGTCTGTCTGAATTAACTAACATTCAGGGTCTGGGAGGGGGTGCTCTCCCCTAGATCTCTTGAACCAAAGCCAGGAACTAGAGGCACTCCATTATAGGAACATCCCATATCTTTTTGAATTAACTTTAATTAACCTCCTGGAGGTTCTCCCTGAGACAATGGCACCCCCCCCCCCCGTTCTGGCTGAGTGGACCTTGTGCACCTTGCCAAGCCCTGGCCTCAGGGAGCTCTCCTGGTTGGAGTGGGAAGAATTCCCCCACAAGACCCCTTTCAGGTAGATTTGGGAAGTCTTCTCCCCCACCTGTGTCCGGCTGCCTTCAGGTGAGGGGCAGGGACCTTTATGGGCATCACTCCTTCTAGCACAACATCTTGAAGTTGTGTGGAACAAGGAGGAGGGCGGGCCCTGGAAGCTGCAGTCTGCCTTCGTGTCCCCCCTCGGTCAGAACTCACTCCCCTCTCACTCGGCTCAAAGCAAGAGTTCAATAAAAACGAACTATTATTATATCTGGCTGGACAGTTTTAAGTGTATGCTCTCATTTCATCTTTACAACAGCCTTAGGAGGAAGGGTCTGTTATTATTCCCATTTTAGAGACGAGAACACTGAGGCCCAGAGCTAGATGCCGACCCAGCCAGTCTGGCTTCAAAGCATGGGTTTTTATGCTAAAATGACTCTATCTCCTCCTCTTTCCCTGGAACCTCTTCCCCCTGCTCCTGGCCACAGGCGCTCCAGATTGCGGTGGGGGAGGAGCGGGTACTTACCTGCCCAAGGTGGTAGAGCTGGGCGGCCAGGACGGAGGGAGCAGACCGGGAAGGGATGGCCTGGAGACGGTCTAGATGGATAGACTGGGTAGAGAGTCCTCAGAGAGATGGAGGGTAGATGGACAGGTAGAACGTCTCCTGAATTGTCCCAGGGGCTACGGATCTGGGGCTTTGGTCCGGGGCTTTATTCCCAGGGCGCCTCCGGGCAGCCAATGGGGGCCCAGGGATGGCCACGCCCCCTGCCAAGCCCCGCCCCTGGCCCGCTGCCCTGGGGCTTCCAGGAGGCGAGGGGGAAGCTGGCTGAGCTTCTGCTGGCAGCTTTCGCCGCCGGGCTCTCCCCCACTCACCCCTCCTCTTCCCATACTCAGCTTCTTCACTCGCTAGTGGGAACAACACCTGCTTCCCAAGACAGTTCCCAAGAGCTTGCAGGAGGATGGCCTGAGATCGTGCACTTCTCATCCTTAGCATGCGCTTGGCACATAGTAGGCACCCAGGAAACAAACCACGGGAGGAACTGGGTACTCTTATCCTCATTTTCAGGAAAGAGAGGCCGAGACCCAGAGAGTAAGAGATGAGTTGACATTTGAACCCTGTCTGCCTGCTATAATGGTCTTTCCCTGTCATCCTTTATGACTTGTATTGAAGGGGCAGGTGGCTTTGTGGGTATGACCCAGGCGGCTCAGGGTTCAAATCCTCGCTCTGCCATTTACCAGCTGTGTGGCCCGGGGCAGGTCAGTTTGCTTCCCTGAGCCTCCCTTTGCTCATCTGTAAAATGGGGATGAAAACGGAGCGTCCCTCCTCGGATGAGATGACATAACAACGTATGTGTACGCGTGGGGCCTGGACCTGAGTGTTCAGTGTTAGCAGCCGTCATCGTCATCGTCATCTTCATCATCACACGCACCTGAACTCACTCCCTGCCCCATGCCAAGCCTCCCGCCCGTCCCTGGCTGTGTGCAGGGGTCTGTCTGGATGTCCACAGGGGTGGTGTGCCCAAACACGTCCGGCCGGATCTTTTCCTGGTCCCCTCAACAAAGCTCTCTTGTCCCGCCGGCCAGGACGAGAATAGCAATGAGACAGAGGGCAGCGAGGGCACCAGCAGCCCGCACAACGGTCCCTCTCTGTGGGACAAGCTGACCTTCCACAGGGACTCCCAAGCCCTCTTCTCAGCGGGACGTCCACGCGCAGGCGCGGGACATACGGGGCGGCCGCACTGACGCCACGCGGGCGTCGTGAAGGTCCCATGCAGACGCAGCGTCCCTGGGTGCCTCTGAGTGTATACAGTCGGCCCTCACGTTGCCCGAGCTTCTGCTTGTGCCTGATCCCCAGCCAAGTGTGGCTACGTGGGGTTTCACTGAGCTCTCGAACCTCCGGGTGAGTGGGCATTTTGAGTCCCATGTCCCAGGTGAGGGGACAGGCCCAGGAATCCTGAGCCCTTTGCAGACATGAGGCTGATGAGAGGGTGCAGGTGGAGGCCAGTGGGAGCACCTGGCCCAGCTGGGTCGCACTCACAGGACCCGGATGGAAGCTTTGGGTGCTGTGCCCATGTGAGGTTATCCACGCCGTCAGGGGTGACAACTGTCTCATCGTGTTGGATTCGTCTCCTCTCCCCCGCGGCAGCACTGGGACTGGGGGAGGACAGGGAGCGGCAAGGGGGTGGACGGAGGCGATCCTGTCCTTCCTGAGTCCTCTGCATATTGCCCCACTGGTTTCAACAAGAATGTCATGTCCTGAGTGCATCTTTTTTTAAAAACAACTCTTTTGAGCTACGACTCACATGCCATATACTTCACCCATTTTCGGAGCATCGGTTTTAGAACATTTCGTCACCGCAAAGAAACCCCATACCTGTTCCCAGTTGCTCCCCTTTCCCCCCTCCCTGCAGCCCCCAGCAATCACCAGTCTGCTTTCTGTCTCTGTGGATTCTCCTGTTCTGGACATGTCCTATCAATGGAATCATAGGGCGTGTGGCCTTTTGTGTCTGGCTTCTTTCCCTCTGCACCATGTTTTCAAGATACAGCTGTACTGTAGCATGTGCTTTGTTCCTGTTCATGGCTGAGTAATATTCCATCATAGAGATGGGCCACGTTCTTATTACCCAGTCAGCAGTGGATACACATTTCCTGTCTGGGTATAGCTTCATTTAAAAATATATATGAAATATGCAGGGTGCCTGGGTGGCTCAGTCGGTTAAGCATCTTCCTTCAGTTCAGGTCATGGTCCCGGGGTCCTGGGATTGAGTCCGGCATCAGGCTCCTTGCTCAGTGGGAAGCCTGCTTCTCCGTCCACTTGCCTCTCCCTCTGCCTGCTGCTCCCCCCTGCTTGTGCTCTCTCTCTGACAAATAATTAAATAATTTAAAAATAATTCAAAATAACTTAAAATTAAAAAAAAGAAGAAGAAATATGTCGGGATGCCTTTAGCTCAAGTCATGATCCTGGGGTTCTGGGATCAAGCTCTGCACTGGGCTCGCCGTTCAGCCGGGAGTCTGCTTCTCTCTCTCCCTCTGCCTCTGCCTGCTTCTTGTGCACGTGCACTCTCTCTCTCAACTAAATAAACAAAATCTTAAAAAAATACATATATACATGTGTGGACACATGTGTGCCTCTGTATCCTATCATGTGGGTGGGACCCCAAGACCCTAAGAAGGCAGGGGATTCACCCAAGAGAAGAGAATGGAGCAGATGCAGGAAGAGTGGCCGTGTGATGGGGACATTCTGACCAGGCAGCTGCTGGAGGGTCCTGGGGGAAGGCTGGCAGTTGTCAGTGTACAACCATCATGACATCTGTTTGGGACGGTGACTACAGTATCCTAACGTGTGTCAGTTTTCATACAGCAAGTGAGTGACTTTTCTGACTGGCCCAAGTTTTATTTTATTATTTTTTAAAGATTTTATTTATTTATTTGACAGACAGAGATCACAAGTAGACAGAGAGGCAGGCAGAGAGAGAGGAGGAAGCAGGCTGTCCGCAGAGCAGAGAGCCCGATGCGGGGCTCGATCCCACGACCCTGGGATCATGACCCGAGCCGAAGGCAGCGGCTTTAACCCACTGAGCCACCCAGGTGCCCCCAGGCCCAAGTTTTAATCCAACTTCTGTTATCGATTTGCTGTGTGACCTTGGATGAGTTACTTAACCTCTCTGTGCCTCAGTTTCTTTAACTGATAGTAGTATCCAACTCTTAAACTTATGAGGATTTAAACCTAATTGATGTGAAGTTATAAGGATAGTGCACAGTGACTTGTGGGCACTTACTAGGTGATGGTCATCTTTATTTTCTGGTACTCAAGAAGGCATTTGAGTCCCTAGCTCTGGGTAATGGGGCACGAGGACTTTCCTCTCCCATCTAGTCCTCCTTTAAAATATCTTCAGAAGTAGGGGAGGAAAGTGAAAGTCATCTTTTCCCATTTAGCAGATGGGCAAACTGAGGTCTGGATTTATCCAATGCAGAAAGGTGAGGGCAGAACCCCTAGTCCCAGGAGGAGGGGCGGGAGTCTGGCTGGGGGACCTTGGGCAAGTTTCCACCCTCGCCTCCGCCTGCTGGCTCTATTACATCACACCCTCCCCAGAAGAGTCCCCAAGGATGGCCAGATCGGTATGTCCTTGACTGTGGGAGGTGGGGATACTGATTGTTTTCACAGTTTCGAGGGGAACAGGCAGCTCTCACCTGTTTGTCCACTGTGGCTGGAACAGCCGACCCTGGAGTCTGCTGATGGGTTAAGGTCTCAGGCTCCTGAGTCCATCATACCTGGGTTGAAACTGACACCCAGCTGTGACCTCAGAGAACTCACTTAACTTCCCTTAACCTTGGTTTCTGGCCGCCAGAAATGGGGATGAATCAGCCCGGTGCCAGGTGTGGAATAAGGACTCAAAGAATATAGCTGCTATTATGATTATCTCTGGTTTTGTTATTATAATCCAGGACCTTCCCAAACCTTCTGGTCCCTTTTCCCTGAGTCTTCCCTCCTCACTCATGTTTCCTCCTCATCAAGTCGGGGTTGGTACCTCTTTGGGATTCTGCAGCCTGGCAGCCCCTGGAGTCTCTTCACAGGGGTTCGTGAGCAGACTCTGGACAGGTCTGCACCGACCCCTTCCCTGCTGGATTCCCCACTCCTGCCTCCATCCACTCAACATCCTATGGGGCACAGGACAGCTCCCTCTACCCTCCAAATATCCTCTATCCTCCAAATTGATTGCAGGACATTTGGGGCCAAAGGATTATCTGGCCCCAAATGTCAGTAGTGTCAAGGTTGAGAGACTCTGCCTAAGAGTAATATGGAATGAGACTAATATCTCCCTTATTCTATCTTCTCTACTTCTATTAATATGACCAGGAGAAATTAACTAATCCCACGCGGCTGAAATGTGCTTAATCTTAAAAGCCTGTTGTTCTATATCCAACTGCTACTCAATCGACCTCCAGAGAAGTTAAAAGATTTATTTTCTTGGTGAAATTAATGCAATCGGATCAAGTCTATCTTGTTTTGATGTACTTAATCTTTGTGGCTTCCACTGTGGGACTTGGCATCCAGCCCGCTTCGTGTCCGTTCACCTGGCTTCAGTTCATCATTTGATTTGATTGAGACTCTGTGACCCTTTCTTGGGTCAGTTGACAACGCCATCTGTAGTGATGCTTCCCCGTTTTGCGTCATCCAAAAATGTGGCAAACAGTCTCTTGGTGGACCCTTATGGCTAAAACTGGCCACAGCCAAGGTCAGAATCCCATGGCCACACTGGGCCTCCCCCTTGGGCTTATCATCACCCATCAATTAACATGTGATGAGTGGAGTTGGCCAGGTCCAGAGGGCCTGTGAGGGATTTTGTCCAAAGTTCATAGAAAAATCAAGATATTTGCAGTAGGGTTAACTCTCAGACCACAAACTCCATGTGCAACAAATGGAGACTTCTTTATTTTCCCTTAACTTGGCTTAATTTTTATTTCAAGAAGATACTTCATTGGAGGCAATGAGGGGTTTCCCCTTCTCACTAGAGACGGCAGGGACATTCAGGGGTGCTGAATGGTCCGTTGTCTGCCCCCTGTCCCAGCTTGCCTGAGAGCCCCTTCCTCAGCCCCAGCCACGTGGGTCCTTGTCCTATAGTCTGGGGCCCGTGGCAACCATTCCAGAGAATGGTTGGCAACTCAAGGTGGCTTCCCCCTGAGTTGTGGCCATTACCATAAAGTCTTTCTCTTATTTTGCTATTACCTCCATTCCCAGAGGCAGAAAGCTCTCCCTGCTTGTAGGATGCCCGCCTTCCCCAGCCCCCAGCAGTGGAGCTCGGGACTAGACTCCTACCAACTGTTAACTTTGCAGGACGTTTTCCAGCCAGTGGTTAAAGCTTTCGTTGCTTGGAACTGTCCACTGTGGGAGTGTTGACACCATGGAAATCAGCAAATGCTACAAATCAGGACTCTTTTTTGCTAGCTTGCTTGCTTTCTGTCTCTGTATTTTTCTCTCTGTCTCTCTCTCCTTCCTGGGGGCGGGGGTTGGGGAGTAAAGGGGAGGGAGGGATACATTAGTATTCTCAAAAGATTATTTCTCCCTCACACATGCCCCATTGCATGCATTTTTCCCAATTATGCAGACAAATAACTGGCAACGGGAAAAAAAAATAAAGACGCGGATCGTGGGATAGCTCTCACTCATTGCCCCTTCTTTATCTAATGGTTGCAGCCAATGTCTTTTCCAGCTTTTTCTCTGTCCTCCACTAGCTTCTCGACATCTCTGTCCAAGGGTTGGATTTGTCAGGATTTTTTCAGTGAAGCTCTATTTTAATGACAACAAAACCAGCCTCGTTATTTGAGTCCTCTCTGAGGAGAAACTTTCTGCAAAGAATTTACTCTTAAGAGGTGTTCTTATTTTCCACTACTTTTGCAGCTTTGGGTGTAGGGATTTAAAAGAACCTTTTTATTTCAGCATAGTTCTAGGTTTACAGAAAAGGAAATCTAAAACTGTGTAGACAGTATTCTACACTGTATCCCCGGCTCCCGGTTTCCCCTGTTATTAAAAACAGCACCCTTAATGTGGTGCATTTGTCACAATTATTGATCCAGTATCATGCACTAGTACTCACTGAAGTCCACACTCTATGCGGACTCCCTTAGTTTTCCCCTCATGTCCTTTCTCTGCTCCAGAGTCCCATCTAGGATAGTGCACTGTATTTTATCATTATGTCTCCTTAGGCTCCTCTTGGCTGTGACTGTTCCCTAAACTTCCTTGGTTTTCTATGACCTTGACAGTTTCGGATAGTACTGGTCATGGATTTTGTAATTTTTTTTTTTCTCCTCATGAGTAGAATGGGTTATAGGATCTGGGGAGAAAGACCATGGAGGTAAAGTGCTATTCTCAGCACAGGACACGAAGGCTGTATCAGCTACCAGCATGACTTACCACTGTTGATGTTGACATTCACTACCTGGTTGAAGTAGTGTTTATCAGGTGTCTTCAGTGGAAAGTTCCTTCTTTTTCTCCAGGTGTGGGATTTTTTTAAAGTTGTGTCCATCTGAACGCCACATGGACCCAGGGATGTTTATATGGGGTCCTTACTGTCCTGTTTGGTAATTATCTTTCGTCTGCAGGTCACTCAAATCTGTCTGTCTTGGGATGGGGGCACATTACACAAAGCTGAAAGATTTATTAATGTCCCCCGCTTCCCTGGTGACGATCACCTGTCTCATGTTGGGTCCACACCATCTCCTAGACAGATTCTTCAGCCCTGTGCTGTCCAATCTGGTCACTGCTGGCCACTTGCAGTATTTGAATTTAATAAAAATTAAGCAAAATTTATAATTCAGTTCTTCAAATGCACAAACACATTTCAAGGGGTTAGTGGCCACAGGTGATGAATGGCTAGTGTATTGGACAGGGCAGGTGATGGGACATTTCCTTCCACAATTTCATTACGGGACAACCAATGTGATCAGCGTGATTCTCCTCAAGCCTGCAGGTCTATTACATGACTGGTGTTTAGGCACTTTTTGTTACTGTTCTTTGTTAAAAAAGAAAAGTTCTTACCCACCGTACATATATATTTTTTCATTTTCTCACTTACAATGCACCGTGAATATCTCTGTAGGTCAATAAATTTAGGTCTAATTTATTCTTTGTGATAGCTGCACGAAATTGCATGCTAAAGATGTATGATGACTTATTCAACCATTTCCCAGTTCAAGGGTATCCAAGCTTTCAGCTTTCTGTTTGTTTGTTTGTTACTTGAAGATGATTCTAATAAACATTCTTATACTCTTATCCCTGCCTTCTGGAACTTTTAATTTTAGAGAATAAATCTCCTAAATTAAGATTTCTTGGTCAGGGGTCCCTGGGGGGCTCAGTGGGTTAAGCCTCTGCTTTCAGCTTGGGTCATGATCCCAGGGTCCTGGGATCGAGCCTCGCATTGGGCTCTCTGCTCGGTGGGGAGCCTGCTTCCTCCTCTCTCTCTGCCTGCCTCTCTGCCTACTTGTGATCTCTGTCTGTCAAATAAATTAAAAAAAAAGATTTCTTGGTCAAAGGAATGGGTCAAAGTTGTAATCAACATTGACAGATCTATTTTCCAAAAGGCCGTAGCAATTTCTGATCCCACCAGCAATGTGGGAAGGTGCCTATTTTCCCTCATACTCACCAGCACTGGTTGTTATTGCTTTTATGCCTTTAAAAATTTTTTTGCCAACCCAATAGTTTGTTGTTGTTGTTTTTGAAGGGCAGTTATTGTTGCTCTGATTTGCATTTTCCTGTTGCTGTTTCTGTAACACTTCATGTATCTGTTGTACATGTTGACTATAAGCCAGGAGGGCCAGGAGTATCTGTCTTCATCTCTCTCTTCCTAGAGGTCTAGATTTTGGTTGTTTGGAGGAATGTTTGATGAATGCATAAATGAATGACTTAATTCAGAAAGCCAGCTGGGCTGTGGACCCGGGTCTTCTGACATTCAGCACAACACAGCATCTTAGCCGAGGTCTCAGACTCTTTGAGCCTTGCCAAGATAAGTCGTTCAAACCCAGAGAGGGTCTCAAAATAGGGGGCCGCTGGCTTATTCCCCAGCAAGATTGCTTGCTTCACTGCCCCAGGCCCACTTCTTTCACCTGGTTTGTGCAACTGGGCCTCCGTGGCCTGGAAAGTGCATGACACAGAGTCCAAATGCGATTCAGGAGGACTCATTCCTGTGTCTGGGGCTCCATCCCTCCTCCCCATGCTGTTCCCTCACCCTGGGGACAGCTGGAGGTGAGGATGGTGAAATGAAGCTCAATGAATAACCCAGGGGACTGGCGCGGGTGAGTGTTTGGCGGCCCTAGGTGTCAGGGACAGGGGCTGGCTGACGAACATAGCTCTGGGCTCTGGGACAGGAAGGGTCAGTGATCTGGTCCACCTCTCCAGTCTTATCTGCTCTCTGATGCAGCCATTCCTGGCATCTCCACCTTATGCTCTTCCAAGCCAAGTGCTCTGGAGCCAGGCCCCTCTGCTTCTGAACACTGGCTCTGCCACCGCTGTGTGACCTTGGGAAAGTGACTTGGCCTTTCTGAGCTAAGTCTGATTCCACAATAGAAGCTTCGTTACAACATACACCTTCCCAGGGTGTTGCAAACATTCTGTGATATGATGATGTCATTCCTGACCTTCGAACATTCATTGCCACCTTTGGCATTTCTGCCATATCTCTGTGTCACCTCTTATAATAATGCCAATACCAACAATAGCATCAAACACAAAAAGCACTTTCTACTGTTCTTTTTTTTTTCCTTTAATTTATTTATTTGACAGAGAGAGAGGGATCACAAGTAGGCAGAGAGGCAGGCAGAGAGATAAGGGGAAGCAGGCTTACGCTGAGCAGAGAGCCCAATGCAGGGCTTGATCCCAGGACCCTGAGATCATGACCTGAGCCGAAGGCAGAGGCTTAACCCACTGAGCCACCCAGGCGCCTCACTTTCTACTGTTCTAAATAGTTTACATATATTAACTTGTTTGATCCTCACATTAACTCTACCAAAGACTCCCTCAAAACCTAATTTCCAAAAGCCCATTGTTGGCCGGAAACCTTACCAATAACAGAAAGTTGGTTAACATGCATTTTGTGGGCTATATGTACTTTATACTGATTTCTTACAATAAAGTAAGCTGGAGAAAATAAACCATTATTAAGAAAAGCGTAAGGAAGAGAAAATATGCTTACAGTCCTGTGCTGGAAAAAGTCCACATATAAATGGACCGGCGCAGTTCAAAGCCATGTTGTTCAAGGGCTGTCATGTTTCTTGTCCAAGTCTGAGTTATGAGCTAAGGCCCCACTCTTCCAGGAAGCCCGCCCTCATTTCACCCAGACCCAGCTGCCCTATGAGGACCTTCTGTTCTCTGTCTTCCTGGAGGTGGCAAAATTGTCACTGAATTGGATGGCTTCCTCTCCTCTCTAGTCCAGAGGCCACCTCAGGGTACAGACTGGGTTTTGCGATGGGTCTGTCCCCAGTCCAGGAGGACAACAGACAAGGATGAGTATATGTTTAATGGGAAGATGACAATGAAGCTGCCAGAGTCCTCATCAAGGATCATGGCCAAGCAGCTCAACTTTGCCCCAAGCAGTCAGAAGTTAATCATCAAGCCTGGGGAGGTCACACTCAGTCCTAGAAGGGCAAAGAATATCTTGCCTGCCAGATCCTTCCTGGAGCTCCCCTCCTATTTTTTCTATGAGGAAACTGAGGCTCCGAGAGGGATACGACTAGCTGAGTTTCACCCAGTGAGATGGAGACGATGTAAATCTGATCATGTTATTCCTCTGCCTCTAGACTTCTATGGCTCCCTAGCATTCCTGGGTAAGATCCAGACTCTGGAATGGCACAGACATCCCTGTGGACTCTGGCCCTTGCCCACACCTCCAGCCCCAAACCTGCTTTCCTCCAAGAGGCTTTCCCAGCCCCCTGGGGCCAGGTAAGGTCCCCGCTCTGACTGTCCAGAGCCCTGCCCCAACCCTGCCTGACTGCATCTGAGAACACTGATGGCAACTGCTCTTTGGTGGCCCCTTGGGACTTCATGAGAGGAGGGGACATGCTGTATTGTCGGAGGCTAAAGTCCCCAGGGCTTGACACATAGATGTTCAGTAAATATTTGTTGAACAAACGAATGGCCAGAGGCATTCATCTGAACCATAAATGATGGTTTGAGTTCCTTTGTTGTGTGTAAAATATTAGAGGTGAGAAGGTGCTTCAGAAAAAATGATGCTTTCTCATGTGGCAGGTAACCAATGTTTCTTTAGGCTTTTGACCTAAGCTGACCCTGACAGTGGTCAGGGGTGATGGCTTGACTCTCAGGGCAAGCCCTGGACTCGGAGTAAGAAGATCTGGGCATGTCTGTGTCATGGAAGAGGTGGTCCAGGGTGGCTCTGCTGGCTGGGTGGCCTTGGCCAAGTGAGTCTCCCTCTCTGAGCCTGGTTCTTCATCTGTCAAATGAGACCATGGACAGCGCACAGGGAGGCAGTGAAAGTTGACCTTGTCCCCTTTCACAGTGGGACAGAGTGGAGCTGTCCCTTTAACGCGGGAGGAGGGGCCAAGACCACCGGAAGTTGGGGGAAGCTGGGAAGAGCTGGTGCCCAGGCAGGCTGGTGGGCAGCAGGCTGGAGCCAAGCTGGGTCTGGGGACTGCTAGGCAGTCAGGTAAGAGGGCCTGGGGCCAAATGGTGCCTCTACGGATCTGTGCGCATGTGTGAATGTGAGCGTAGGGCCGTCTGGAAGGTTCTGGGGCAAGGTTCAGGATAAGCGGACAGAAAGTGAGAGGTATGGGTGCAAAACCTTCCTAGGAACACTGATTTAACTCAGGGTGCTCTGTGGTCTGTGCCCTGGAGAAGAAGGCTGGGTGCCATGGACTCTGATGGCTGGGCAGCAGGTCTCGCTAGCCAGAGGGGCAGGACTGGGCACTCTGCCAGCCAAGGTTACCCAGCCCTGGCATCAGGGATTTGGCTGGGAGTGTCACCCAGGTGGCCTCTGGAAAAGCCCGAGGGACAAAGAGGCAGAAACAGTAGATGGTCCTTGGGCCCAATTCATAGAGGCAGCAGGAGAGGCCCAGTGAGGAAAGGTGATGTGGCCAACGTCATGCTTGCTGGGACCTGAACCCAAACCCCAGGCTTCCCACTGTACTGCTCCACAACAGGGAGGGCCCAGGGCTCCCACCTCAGCCCAGTGGTGGCCACATGCTGTGAGAGCCATGTGTCCCTAGGCCACAGTCTCATCTCAGCCCTTGACCTTAGTCTGGGAGGCCTGTGCCCTTATGGGCATCTGGGCTTGATGAAGCTGTAGGAAGTTTCGGGGCTTGCTCATTTGACAAGCCTGCTGTGGGCCTTTAGTGTAACCAAGAGGGCTGGGAGAACCCAGGGGCCAAGCCAGGGGCATTTGGCTCCTAAGGACAACTGGCAATTAAGAGGAAATGCTCATACCTTTAACCACCACTACCATCACCATCACCGGCAGCAGCTTGTAGATAAAGTGTGGCATGGTGTTAAGAGCACAGATGCCAAAGTGCACTGCCTAAGTTTGAATCCTGGCCATGCCATTTCCAGCTGTGTGACCTTGGACAGGTTACTTAACCTCTCTGGGCCTCAGCGTCATTATAAAATGGAGCTAATAAGTGAACCTATCTCTGGGTTGTTGTAATGATTATATGAGATGGTATATGAGGTCCTTGGCACTGTGCTTGGCTGGCAGTAGGTCCCACACAACTATTAGCTGTTGTTATATGTCAGGCATGGAGTTGATGCCTTCACTGTACGGCCTCACCACATCCGCGTGGTGATTCCGTGATGCCCAAGCTCTTCTCCTAGGTTGTATGATTAATTCATTCTCATTTTTCAGGTCTCAGTTTTAGTGGTCATTTCCTGCCTTTTCTGTTCTATCCACAACAAGTGTCCCGGTTCTCCTCTTTAAGACTCCCTGTATGTGTGCTTTCCTTAGTAGTTTTCACCATTTTTGATTATGTTGTTTGTCTATACAGTTATTTGTCGAATGCTGATCTCCCCATCAGCTCCAAGAGGAGATGTCTGTCTTGCTCACATGGTATCCCCAGTTCCTAGGTCAGGGCCTACACCTCGTGGGTGCCCTATAGACATTCGAGAGAAAGGGTAAGCACACCTGCGTGGCTAGAAGACCCCAAAGAGATGGTGCCTCTAGAGGACTCTGCTGATGTCTGACATAGAATAGAGCAGAAGGGAAGATGGCACAGAGAAGTTGAGACTCTTGTTTGGGTCACACAGCTAGAAATACAGAGCTGGTTTCTAACTTTGGTCACTGATTGACCCCCTAAGCCCAGAGCCGAGGTGAGGCCCAGGCTGAGGTGTGCTGACTTTGGGTGAGCCACAGGTCTCTCTCCCTCAGTGCCATGTCAAGTGCCCTGATGCAACTGGGTGGAGGTGGCTTAGACTCTGCCAGGCCTAGGGAACCTCAGGGCCATCCCAACCAGGACCCTGGGGTCCAATCCAGAGACAGGAGATCTGGAACCCTTTGGTGGGGCGGCGGGCATAGCCAGGACTAAGAAAAGGTGAGCAAGAAGCTTGGGCCCTGGAGGATGGGGGAGGCTGCAGCGCTCCTCCTACTGGCCAGTAGTGGAACTCCAGGGCGTGGCTCAATGCTTTTTCTGCCGCAGAGAAAAAAACATGGGTTGCACTTGTTCCTTTAAAAAGCCCCTCTATTCCCCCCACTTCCCATTTCCTCCCTTTTTGTTTCTCGCTTTTTCCCATGGGGTTATTCACTAACTGTGCCTTTGCTTAAAACCTCCCAACGGTTTCCCCCTGCAAGCAGAATTAGAATAACATCCCAGCTCCTGACTGCTAGAAGTTTCCCCAAGGGCCTGCCCACCTCTCCTTGCTCACCTCCTGCACCCAATCACTTCTCCCTGCACTGGCAATAGCCCAAGTTCATGTCTCCCTCAAGGTGCTTCCAACTGCTCTTCCTTCTGCAGGAATGCTTTTCCCTGGGCTCCCTGCTGTCACTCCTCTCGAACATTCCCCTTGGAGAACTTGCAGATGGAAAGAGAATTCAAAGCCCTCTCAGCCAACCTGATACTCTCAGATCCAATTTGCATCCTGATCCAAATTGTTAGAAACCCCAAACACTGACTGCAAAACCAACCATGTATCCCATTTAATGAGATGATTGGAAAGGTGAGCGATTACCAGATATTTGATGATATTGAGAGATGATTATTAATATTTTTAGATGTGATTATGATATTGTGATGACATTTAAAAAAAATTAGCATCACTGAGATACTATTTCTATAAAATAAAATCAGCCCAGCGTGCCTGGGTGGCTCAGTAGGTTAAGTATCTGATTCTTGATTTCAGCTCAGGTCATGATCTCAGGGTGGTGAGATGGAGGTCCCCTTTGGGCTCCGCACTGGGTGTGGAGCCTACTTAAGATTCTCAATCTCTCTCCCTCTCCCTCCACTCCTCCCCCCCCCCGCTCACTCTTACTCTCTTAAAAAAAAATTAGTTCACTTTGAATAAGAATTCAATGAGTTTACACCAATGTATACAGTTGTGAAACCATATGGTTATATTGTTTAAAAAGTTCTTTGCTTTGGGGGCACCTGGGTGGCTCAGTGGGTTAAGCCTTTGCCTTTGGCTCGGGTCATGGTCTCAGGGTCCTGGGATCGAGTCCCGTATCGGGCTCTCTGCTCAGTGGGGAGCCTGCTTCCCCCTCTCTCTCTGCCTGCCTCTCTGCCTGCTTGTGATTTCTCTCTCTGTCAAATAAATAAAGTCTTTAAAAAAATAAAATAAAAAGATTTTGCTTTTAGAGATCTATGCTGAACTACTTACAGATGAAGTAGCATAGGAAGAAAATATAATAAGAAGAATAAAGGAGAGAAAAAGCATAGTACGGGGAGGGGGGGGACAGGTGGGGATGGAACAAAGCAGGCCATGAGCACTTGCCCGAGCTGAGTGATGGGTTATACCAGAGGTTCCTTAGAGAGTTCTCGATATTTGGCTATGTTTAAATTCTCCGTAATTCAAGTTTTAAAAAAGTTTTTCTCTCTTGAGAGACCCTTTCTGACCATGTAAGCTAATACACTGCCTCCCACCCCCATCACCCCTGTTTGAAACTGTGTGATTCTGTCTCCCCAACTAGAATATGAGCTCTGGCAAAGCAAGGGTTGCCTCCGACTTGTGCGCCCCCAAACCTGGAACCGCCTGGCACATAGTAGGCGCTCAATAAAAGGTGTTTTTTTTTGCATGAATGAATGAAGAATGAATGAATGAATTTTCCTATGCTCATTCATTCATCACCAAGTATTGGCCATGTTCTACACCCCCAGGCCTGGGGGCTGCCACAGTTACAGAATGAAAGAGTCCCTAGTCCAAACCTTTTTGTCCAGATGGGGAAACTGAGGCCTGGGGAGGAGCAGATACTTGCCTGGAGTCTCACAGCTTGGTAGCCAGATAAGGCTAAGGAGCCCAGCTGAGGTTCTTCTCCTTCCCACCCGTGCCCCAGGGAAAGGGACTCTTGCCAGAGCTGCCTGGGCTATGGCCTTCGTGATCTCCTGCAGGCCTCCCGGTGGTTGCTGGAATGGAGAGCTCTCTGACAGGCTGCACTAAGCCTGAGCACTTCCATGCAGTCACTCCTCTGCTGGAGAGCTGGGCGCTTTCCCAGGTAGCAGGCACGTCTGTCTTCCTCAAGTGCGAGAACGTGCAGCCGGCTGGCTCCTTCAAGATCCGGGGCATTGGGCATTTCTGTCAGGAGGTAAGGTGTTGGCAGGAGGGGAGGAGCAAGATGGTTTGGGAAGGAGGACCTGGGGGGTGGATGCCAGCTGGCTAGGGTGAGGGCAGGAGGGGAGAAGTAAACTTGTACAGATGGGAGGGGCTGGATGAGGGGCGAGGGATGTTGGGGTGGGCTGGGAAGGGTCTAACTCCATCCCACACAGGCTCTATGACATCTGCCTGGGTCAGTCCCCAACCCCATTCCTTCTCTTCCCAGGTGGCCAAGAAGGGATGCAGACACCTGGTGTGCTCCTCAGGTGACCCTCAGGGCTGGGTCCTCAGGGCTGCATTGGGAGGAGGAAGAGCTGGCTGGAGCTGCAGTTAATGTCCAGGCTTCAACCCCCTAAAGATGACCACTTCATGTGTCTTCTTTTAGCCCTCTTCCCATATTCAGGACTCATAGCCAAAGTGACAGAAACTCATTTCATACATGTTTAAGCTACAGGCCCCAAGAACCGAAAATTCTTGGGATAAGTGGCTTTCAGGTACAGCTGGATCCAGGAGCTCTCCTTTGTATCTCTCTTCTCTTGACTTGTCTTTTTTCTATACTAGCTTTATTCTCACACAGACTTCATAGCAGCAAGATGGCCATCAGGAATTCTAGGCCTGCCTCCTATCATCCTGTCAGCCCTAGTGAATAGGAAGCAACCCCTTCTTGTTGGTTTTCCTCAATCCATTATTTGGTCTTTTTCACCTAGCTTGGCTCATGTATTCATCCCTGAACCAATCATGGGTTAGGGGCTTGAGTTCTCTGATTGAGTCCTTCTAGATCACATATCCACCTCTGGGACCAGAAAGAGAACTCAGAGTTGGGGCATACAAGTGCCAGGAAGGAGTGACCCACAAAGGGAAATGGAGGGGAAAGAAGGTGGTGTGTTACAGGCTAAAACAATGGCACCCCCTTCTGTTGCTTCCACAGGAGGCAACGCAGGCATTGCGGCTGCTTATGCTGCTCGGAAGCTGGGCATCCCTGCCACCATTGTGCTCCCTGAGGGTACCTCCCTGCAGGTGGTGAGGAGGCTACAGGGGGAGGGGGCTGAGGTGCAGCTGACTGGAAAGGTAAGGACCCCAGGAAGGAGAAGCCATCTGGGGTGGGCTCTTCCCTTTACCCCTACCTCAACCCTAGGAGAGGGTAACTCCCTGCTTTTTTCTTTCCTTTTTTAATGAACAATGCCTGGAGCCCAGTCTTCTGGCTGAGCTGAGAGGTGGGAGTGAGGCATGTTGTACATGGAGGCCTGGGACCTCCTGCCTCTACCTACCTTGAGAAGACTTCCCCTGCGTGAACCCAGGGGAAACAGGGAGCTCATGGACCAGGAGTGTGTTCCTCTCCTTATAGCCTCATTAACACTTGGTATTACTCATTTTTAATGTTTTATTATTTTATTATTCATTTTTAAATGTTTGCCATTTGATGAGACAAAAAGTATGAAGAAAGGTGATGGTGGCATCATTTCTCATTCTGAGATCACCCCAATAATGAAAAGTGCCCACCGCTAAGGATAGCGCTGATTCATCTTGTTGCCAAAGAAACAGAGATGCAAACATGTAATCCTTCTACCTTCCTAGAAGGAAGAAAAAAATTTCCCTGGAAAAGAGATTTTTTTTAAACCATTAAAATTAAAACTAAAAGCCTGAAAAGCTGGTCTCCAAATACTTAGTGTCCAGCTTCCTTCCTTGCTTTCTCCCTTCTTTCTTCTCTTTCTTCATCTATTCAACTCTCCTCCCATCCAACCCTCTCTCCCTTCCTCTCTCCCATTCATCTGTCCATCTATCTGTCTATCCATTCACCCATTTATCCACTCGTCCATCCATCCATCCATCCATCTGTCCAACCATCTGTCCAACATCCATCCATCCATCCCCCCAACACGTTTCTCGCTCCTTTCCTCCCTTTCTTTCTCCCTTCCTTCCTTCCAACTCATATTATATGTCTGTATTAGGTTAGAGCCAGGGATATAGAGATAGTAAGACATGGTCTCTACTCTCATGAGGCTCAGGTGTTGTTGGGGAGACACACAGATAACCAGATGATGATAAGAGATTGCAGTAAGTGTTGTGATGGGAAGCACAGGGGCCTGATGAAGAACAGAGAACACATATTGCTTTAACCAGCTATTGCTGCTGGATTGTGCTGCATAACAAACAGCCCCCAGATATCAGTGGCTTATGAGAAACCCGATCTCTCTTGCTCGTGGGCTTGTGAGTGGGCCAGGGTGGCTCTGTGCCAGGCTGCAGGCAGGATTAAGGTCTGCATACATGTCCCCCACATCCCTCTGGACCGGTGGCCACCTGGGACGTGTTCTCCAGGTGAATGGCAGGAGGAGTGGGAGGAAAGACCCTCTTGAGGCTGTGGCTCAAAACTGCTGACGCTTCTGCCACGTGCCAGTGGGTAAAGCAAGTCCCACGGCTGGGACCTACATCAGTGGAGGAGAGGAAGTGGACCCTAGCCCCTGGTGGGAAGAACAGCGGTCCCCTGACAAAAGGCATGGGAGTGTGATTCTAATGGAGGGAGGGGGAGAGAATGGGACAGCGGTCCTGTGCCTCAGACCTGGGGAGATGATCCAGGAAAGGCTCCCCAGGAAGGGTCCCCTGTGTTATCTAGAAAGGGACATACAAGTCCTCCCATTGGGGAGAGGGTCATGGGCAGAGGAAGGAGCCTGGAAAGGCCTGGAATGGGAGTGAGCCTGGTGCATTCCATTTGCTGTGGCCTGGCCCCTGGGAGAAGGGGTGACAGGTGAGGCCGGAGAGGGGGACAGTCCCCTCAGCGGGCAGGCCGGCTCATAGGTGAGGCTGGCATAGGGCAGTGGGGAGCCATGGCAGGAGTCTGAGCAGGAGAGGGGCACGGTGGGCCCTCACTCTGGCTGCTCTCGGGCCGTGGACAGGAGGCAGGAAGCCGGTGAGTGGCACTAAGGGCTGCATAGTTCTGAATCTCACGTTTGTTTCAATAACTCCAGAGAATGAGGCCCCTCTCTTCGGTTCGACAGGCGATTCCTTGTGGACAGAGACTATCTCTTTGTCCTCTCTGGGTCCCCTGGCGCACAGGCTGGACCCAGAGTGGGTGTTGCTGGGGGCCAGAGGATGGGCGAAGGTGACCTCCGGCCCCCTTGTCACCCTCTGTCCCTTGGAGGAGTGGCTGTTATTTGTCACTTAGCTTCTGCTGAGATTGGCCAGGGCGGGGGCCCCTCCAAAATCCTGTCTAAGTTTGGGTTCCCCAGAAGCAGACCCTGAGGCAAGGAATGGGGTGCCTGTGGTTTATTTGAGAGGTGATTACAGAGATTGTGGGGACGTAGACAGGGAAGGGAAGGAAGCTCACAGTCGTGTGTCCGGGAGTCATCTCTGGGGACAACTGGGGTTCAGTCCCCACTCGGGGCTCCTGTGGAGGACACACACAGGGAGGGTCAGAGGGCCTGCCCCTTGGCACTGAAGTCTACCCTGCCCACTGCCCTGCAGAATCCCCTAGCCAGAAAATACCCTGCAAGTGACCTCTGCACTGGGCTGCGGGGACGTGGACTTCTGCCACAGATGCCAAGCCCACGAGAAAAGTGCACCCACCTTTGATGTGGTCCATGTAGGTCTGTCAAGACCTGGGCTGCCTCTGGCTGCTTGAATTCAGCTGGCAGGTCAGCCACTGGGCGATCGCTGGTTTTCATGGACACCATCTGTAGCGGCCAAGTTGCTATTTAGGGGTCTGATTTGAGGGGGCCTCTCCCCTATTGGCTGGCTAGAAGCAGAAAAACTGTTTAGCTGGCCTTGGAGCTCACCCTCCCCTAACACTGCAGGTCAGCCTGTTGGGATTGCGGAAAGCACATGGCATCTACTTACCCGACTGGAAGCCTCCGCCTTGGACCCAGGAGGCTGTGGGGCCCACCCCAGCTCTGGTCTCGCCCTTGGGGTTCTCCCCAGCCCATCAGACCATGGGGCCGTGCAGGAGACCTCAGGCTCTGCTGCAGCCTCCAGAAGGGTCTGATTCCTGGGGCTCCTAAGGCCCTTGCTTCTCTTTAGGTCTGGGATGAGGCCAGTCTGAAGGCGCAAGAGTTGGCCAAGAGGGATGGTTGGGTGAATGTCCCTCCATTTGACCACCCCCTGATCTGGTAAGGTTGTTGCCCCTCCCCCATGGAGCTCAGGGCCCAGATCCTCATTGAGTTGAGGTCCTTCCATTGGACAGAGGGGAAACTGAGGCCTAGAGAGGAGAAGAGGCTCAGAAGCCAGGCACACTGGGGTTCAGACCCTACTTCTGTCACTTGTGAGTTGTGACTCTACAAAGTATCTCTCCTTCCCATGCCTCAGTTTCCACGTGTGTACAGTAGAAATGACAATAGTCAATCCTACTTATTCAGTGTACTTTGGGATGCATTTCTCCATTTGATCCTCCTCAGAGCCCTACGGGTGGGAGTTTGATGTCCATTCCACAGGCACAGAGGGCTCAAGGAACTTGCCTGAGATCACACAGCTAGTAAATGGCCAAGACATTGGGTCCCAGGCCCAGAACTTGCTGGATGCCAATTGATATGCTGGTCCCCTCTTAAGCACACACACTAGCACTGCCTCTTTTCAAGACTGTGGAGGGGATTAAATGGGATAATGTCTGCGAACATGGCTGGGAGATGGGAGGAAGGGAAAGAATGAGTGAATGAATACATTGAATGGATGAACGCTGAGCGATCTAAGGGTTGCAGGGTCTCTGCTCCCCTTGCTGTGGATGGGGAATGGGGTGGTGATGAGGAGAGTTTGTGTATACATCAGCCTTTGGGAATGGGGGACTTTCTCACCCTGCTTTCTCCTTCCCCCAGGGAAGGCCACGCCAGCCTGGTGCGAGAGCTGAAGGCAGCACTGGGAACCCCACCGGGGGCCCTGGTGCTGGCAGTAGGGGGTGGAGGGCTCCTGGCTGGGGTGTCAGCCGGCCTGATAGAAGTGGGCTGGCAGCACGTGCCCATCATCGCTGTGGAGACCCAAGGGGCCCACTGTTTCAATGTAGCCATCAAGGCAGGAAGGCCAGTCACACTGCCAGAGATCACCAGGTAGGCGTGGGCTGGGGGCATGTGGTGGGGGGCTGAGTGTGGGAGTGTTGCTGTCCTACCAGTGGAGGTAGGGAGTACCCAAGAGACTCAACTTCGCCCCGGGACTCCAACCACAGTAATGTCAGAAGGCAATGCCAAAAATGTAGACGAAGGATATTTAAGTCATTCATTTAAGTTTCAGTAATTGATAAAACAAATTTCATTGGTCTGTATCATTACAAAGGCGGTTCAAGTGTTTTGCAGGTAAGTTAGAAAACGTAGGCAAGCCATAAATAGCGGAAAACAAAATGGCACCTTCAATTCCACCATCCAAAGATGAACAATGGGTTACATTTTCCCAGCCTTTGTTTTCCCCCATGCATGCATAGTTACATACAAGTGAAACGTGCCTGGCACTTAGTAGGTGCTCAACAGACGTTTGTGAAATGAATGAATGAATCGATCATATATTTTTAAGTTGGGAACGTATCCTTCCTAAACTGAACATGGTTTCATTTTTTTCTGTAATATCGTTAGAGAACTTTTTCCTTGTTGCTTTATGTAACTGATTTTATTTTGTATTCTTTATTTATTTTTTATTTTTTTAGAGATTTTATTTATTTATTTGACATTTATTTGATTTGAAATTTATTTATTTATTTGAGAGATCACAAGTAGGCAGAGAGGCAGGCAGAGAGACGGGGAAGCAGGCTCCCCACTGAGCAGAGAGCCCAATGCGAGGCTAGATCCCAGGACCCTGAGACCATGACCTGAGCCGAAGGCAGAGGCTTTAACCCACTGAGCCACCCAGGGGCCCCTATGTAACCGATTTTAATTCAACTGAGGAAAAGTTCTTATGAACCACCTAACTAACAATAGAGAGTGGCCAGCCTCCAGACCCTGCGTCTTAACGTCCTTCGTCATCATCGCCACAACCATCCTCACGGATGCTGTGTTAATTTCCTAAGGCTGCCATAAAGATGACCACAAACTAGGTGCCTTAAAAGAACAGAAATGCATTCTTTCATAGCGTTGGAAGCGAAAAGTGTGGCATCAAGGAGCTAGCAGGGCCACCCTCCCTCGGAAGGCCCTACGGCCTCCTTCAGCTTCTTCCTCTGTCTTCATATGACCTTCTTCTCTGTGTGTCTGTCCTCTTCTTATAAGGGCACGAGTCATTGAATTTAGGGTCCGGTTTAATCCAGTGTGACGTTATCTTCTAATTCCATCTGCAAAGAACCTAGTTCCAAATTAGATCATATTCTGAGGTTCTGTATGGTCGTGGATTTGGGGAGAGACACTATTCAACCCTCTACAGATACCAGCACTGTCCCTATTTTATTAAACACCCATTACGTGCTGGAACTTACTGTAACATGGTGTATGACAGCAAGGTGGCTGAAATCAGAACAGTCTATTAAGTCATCACTATTAAGCACCTATTGTATACAAGGTTCTGGCTGGCCAGTTAGAGAAACAGTCTTTGCTTCAAGGAGAATTCTGTCTGGACATACGAGTCTCCTTAATGTCTTTTTGGTACCATTTTTACTCCTATCTGATGCCACTCACCCTCCAGTGTCTCTGTGCTGCCTTTCCCTGAAAGTTATTTGTGCCTCTGACTTCGGGGCCTTTCCTGTCCCTTGCACCTGAAATACCAGTCCCTCTTACATTGATGAACTCCTCCAGGGCTCAGCTGGGCAGTTGCTTCTCATATGCAAAACCCCAAAGACATTCTGATCACTCCTCAGCTGTGAAAGAGCTTGTGGATGGGCTGGTTTGGGCCCCTAGTTGGGAAGAGGGGCTTGAGGATGGGGACTGGCTATTCAGCTCTGAGTCCCTCATACCTCCCTCAGAGCCCGGCGCAGTGGAGCACTAGGGAAGTTCATGGATTTACCGTTTTTGTAAAGGGCCCCACTCTCTAGCCTGAGGCTCTGACACAACCCACCTGACAGTCACCTTGCTGGGAATGTTGTCCACTCTCCCACTGGACTCCAGCTCCTGTCCAGCCCTTGTCCCCATCCCGGGGCAGCAGTGCTCCCCTGGATGGCTGTCACAGCCCTCCTCCATCCCCTGGCTCTGCTTGGAGCTTTATTGAGATAAACTTCATGTAATCCGTCCTCTTAGAGGGTAGAGTTCAGTGATTTTAAGTATATTCAGAGTTGTGCCTCTGTCACCAAAATCCTTTTTAGAACATTTTCCTTTTTTTTTTTTTAAGATTTTATTTATTCATTTGACAGAGAGAGAGTAATCACAAGTAGGCAGAGAGAGAAGGGGAAGCAGGCTCCCCGCCGAGCAGAGAGCCCGAAGTGGGGCTCGATCTCAGGATCCTGAGATCATGACCCAAGCTGAAGGCAGAGGCTTAACCCACTCAGCCACCCAGGTGCCCCCCTTTTAGAACATTTTCATCACCTGTCCCCAAGTCTCAACTCCCCTCCAGCCCCCGGCGATTACTGCTCCACTGCCTGTCCCTATGGACTCGCCTGTTGGGGACATTTCCATTTGGATGAAGTCATACAATACGTGGCCTTTTGTGTCCGGCTTCTCTCACTCAGCCTCATGTCTCTCAGGTCCTCACTTCATTCTGTTTTATGGCCAAATACTGCTCCCCCGTGTGGCCAGACCCCATCTTGCCTCTCCCTCCCCTCCCTCAGTTGCCACTGTCTGGGTTTCGGGTTTCGGGGTATGGGGAGTAGTGCTGCTGCTTGTAGGGACCTTTGTGTGTGGACGAACGTGTCCACTTCTCTGGGCTGCGTCCCTGCACGTGGTATTGCTGAACGTCCTCGTTGCCCCGAGTCCTTTGTCTCCCGGCAGGTCAGGCCGTCCTTCCTCCGCTGCTGACCTACGGGACCCTTCACCCCCCACCCCCTGCTTGCACCCCTCTATGACTTCCCCAGGCTCTCAGGCCCAGATCCATACTCCCCTCAGCCCCACTCCAGCCACTGGCCTGCTTCCTGCCCCTTGGCTGGGTCACGCTCTTTCCTGCCACCAACCTCTGCTGCTTCCTCCGTCCAGAATGTTCTTCCCCCTCCCCTTCCCTCCTTTCGGCTGGGATCTCTCACCCCAGGGTGATTGGCCCCACACCCCTGTTTCAGCGAGGGTGCCCTCCTGGTGGTCTCCCTCTGTTTATCTACTTAATTCTGTTTCCCCTCCCAGACTTTGTTCTTACGTATTTATAATTGAGCTTTATAGTCAACCTAAAATATCATACTCATTTTGGTCATACCAGGTAGCCATCTGGGAAGCCTCTGCATCCCGCTGTCTCACCACCACGAGTGGAGTCGCCAGCTGTCACCACACAAAGTGATGACCGTGTTATTGACTCTTTCCTGGGCTGGACTTTCCATCCCTGTGGCTTATTAATTTTATAACTGGAAGTTTTTTCCTCTTTATCCTCTTCACCTGTTTCGCCCAGATCTGCCCCCCGCCCCAGCCCTCTCCCTTCCGGGGACCACTAATATTGAGTCTGTAGTTGGGCCTGTTTCTCTCTGGCCATTGTTGATTTTGTTCTTAGTAACTGTGAGCTGGTCATAGCCACCACCAGCCCTTCCGAAGGACTTACTATGCGGCAGGCTCTCTTCTACGCACTCGGAACCTTGGAACTCCACCCCCATGGCAATCTCGTGAACAGGGGATGGTCGTCACCTCCATTTTCAGACTTAGGAAGCTGACGATCGGGGAGGTGCAGTGACCTTCACGAGGTCCCCCTGCTAGCATGGGGCTCAGGTTTGAAATCGGGCAGCCTGGCTCCTGAGTTCTGGGCTCTGGGCCCCTCGGGGCTCAGGGCCGGTTCTGATGGGCTCTCCAAAGGCTCTGCCGGGCCTGAAACACTGCCAGGCTTGGGAAGGAACCATCCCAAGCACAGAGATAAACAGCATGGACCCTGTAGCCAGACTGCTTGGATTTTAATCCACACTGCTATGTACGGACTCGCTGTGTGTCCTTGAGCTACTTCCTTAACTTCCCTGAGCCTCTCAGTTTCCTCCCTTGGAAAACGGAGCTCATATATTTCTAACTCCAAGGAGGGATTACGAGGATTAAGAGGAAGCCATGCATCTATCACCTGGTAGATAGTCAATAAATATTAGTTATCGTATAGACATGGTAAGTAGCTATGAATGAATAAGACACAACCCAATCCGTTTTCATGCTTGGCTTTCTGGTGTCTGTGCAAGGATGGCCACAAACACAGTCCTGTGCAGAGTTGGAGGGAGTGGTATGTATTTGTTGGTCCCTCATGGGGCACTCGATTTTGGGGCCCGGAGCAGGGGAACGGGCCAGTGCTATGCTGGGCTCTTGTGAGGCTGAGCCCCCATCCATCGCAGGACGGGAAGGGGGCCTGGGGCTTGAGGGCTGGGTCTGTGAGGGCGGAGGCCCGAGGAGTCCCCAGCTCTGCCCCACACCCCGGCCCTCCCTGCCCTGCCTGCCCTCTCCCACAGCGTGGCCAAGAGCCTGGGTGCCAAGACCGTGGCTGCGAGGGCCCTGGCGTGCACGCAGGAGCTAGACATCGTCTCCGAGGTGGTGGAGGACGGCCAGGCTGTGAGTGCTGTGCAGCAGTTCCTAGGTGAGTGAGCCTTGCCCTCCCTCCCCAGGCTCGGGGACCTCGGAAGACCCTGGGTCTCTGGGTGTTCTGTCTTATGTGTATGCTTAGTGCCTACCGCAGGGCTGGGCGCGCACCAGTTATGGGACAAGTGCATGCTGAGCACGTGGAAGGGTGGGGCTGGAGGGCACGGTGCTGCCTCTAGCCTCCGGACATTTGTACGTGCTCTGCTTCCTGCTGGCCACGCCCCCCACCCCACCCCGGGCCCCGTTCCCCACCAATTTCACGTGACTCGGGGCTACTCAGTCAAAATGGCGCCTCCTCTGATCTCCCATCTCATCCCTTCTGGGCTGGAGACTTCCCAGGCCCTCTGTTCATAGCTGCCTGGTTGTTATTCATCTACAGTGCTAGATGTAAGCCCTGAGGGGGTGAGGCCGGGTGTGTCCTCTTTACTGCGGTGACCCCAGGGCCTTCCTAGCATAGGGCCTGGCAAGAGTGGGTGCTCCATAAATATTTGTCGAATGAATGAGTGAATGTATGAATGAATAGAAAGGTAGATAATGGATGGACGGATGGATGGATGGGTGTATGGACGGACACATTGATTAATGGACACATTGATGGATGGACAGACAGACAGTCAAGTGATGGATAGGGGATGGATGGATGAATGCATGGATGGATGGACGGATGGATGGATGGATGGATGCACTGATTGATGGATACACTAATGGATGGACAGACAGACAGTCAAATGATGGATAGGGGATGATGGATGACTAGATGGATAGATAGATGGATACGTTGATTGATGGATACACTGATGGATGGACAGACAGACAGCCAAATGATGGATAAAGGAATGGATGGATGGATAGATAGATGAAAGGTGGATGGATGGAGGGATGGGTGGTCAGATTGATGGATGGAGAGAGGGTCAGGCAGATGATGGATTGTGAGCTGGCTGGCTGGCTTCGTGGATTTGCGGTGCTCAGAGCCTACCGAGCACTAAATGCTTCTTCTTCCCTTTCTCTCTTCTCATGCACTCCGTTCCCCTGCTCCGGGCAGATGATGAGCGCATGTTGGTGGAGCCCGCCTGTGGGGCCCCTCTGGCTGTCATCTACTCAGGCCTCCTGGGGAGGCTCCAGGCCGAGGGCCGCCTGCGCCCGTCCTTGGCCTCGGTCGTGGTCATTGTGTGTGGAGGCAACAACATTGATAGCGGAGCGTTGCAGGCTCTGAAATCCCAGCTGGGTCAGAGCTGATGGCTCCTCGTCCGGGATGGACACCCCCATAGCTGGCTGAGGGGCATCTGTGCTCATGGACGGCCATGGAAGCTGCTCTGTGCTTCTGTGCCAGCTGCCTCCTGCAGGAAGCCCTCCTGAAATGCTTCCCTTGGCTCCCCCGCAGACCTAGTCAATAAACATTCCAAGATGAAGTTGTGACTCCAGTTGGTCCCATCTTTCTGGCTCTGCGAGCTCACAGAAGGCCCCCAGCAACCTTGAGGCTGGCCCTGCGTGAAGGGAATCTCCATCACACCTGGGACCAGAAAACCAAGGATTCAAACCTTGGTGCTCTGAGACAGTCCAGTCATGCTGAACTCCTGGCAGGGCTTCCCTCACCGGGGGGACCTGCCCAGGAGGAGAGGGGGGCATTCTGTGCAGCTGTACTCAGACCTGGGTAGGCAAGGACAGTAACACCTGGCTTTCTCTAGTGCTTTGTATGTGCCGGAAACCCTCCTGAGACCTTTCCACTCATCGCCTTCTTTAATGTTCG